>CM042757.1:20975581-20980269 GCA_022496165.2 Catalaphyllia jardinei | reverse complement strand
CGCAATAGGAGCACTTTTTCTGCGTTTACATAGCCTCATCTAAACACGTAGGGGGTTGTGCCGAAAATTCTCTATGCAAACCCTCGATCGCGTCTCAGGTTTGCATAACACTCGAATTCTCCGTGTTTAGATGAGGCTACGAATTCACGGAAAAAGTGCTTTACATGTATTGCATAGCGAGGGACTAATTAACGGCCAACAAACAGATACAACGACTGGATATTTCATATCTACCGAGTGTTTTATAACACTGAATAAATCATGTAGATAAATGTTGATGAGAGCAATTTGTTGTCGTTAAAATATTTTTAGCCTCATGCTTTAACACCATATTTTTATCGAAAGCTAAAATTGGCTGAACAATTAATTTGTTGGTGAAATTCCTCTAATTTTAAGCTGCGCTTAAGATCTAATCTTTCCGCAGTTTACTTATCACTGGACCAAGTGAAATTTTGCTCAATTTACCGGCCAAATTAAGGTAACGGTAACATCTAGGAATTTGGTAATGTAATCCTCTTTCCTAAGCAAAAAGTCTTATCCTTTCTTGAATTCAACCGCAAACAAAACCCATCGCGAACCTTTCGATTCCAATTTCGCAATGAGCTTGAAGGCGTTAAGTGGAAGTCGTTCGGATGAAAAATCTGCAGCTTAAATTTGTTAGCACAAAAAGCAAAACTGAGATTATAATCCTCTTTTCATAGTTCATTTCTTTCGCCCTGCTTTGTATTTTATAAAGCTAAAGGCGACAATCGGAGTATATTTTGTATATTAGGTTATTTTTTACATTTTTGCGCGCTAGTGACTCAAATGGCAAAATGAACCGTGATCAGCTCGAAGGCGGACTACGTGATATTCTTGCCTTTTCGATCGTCGTCAGCCGCAATGTAGGAGTTAAGTTGATCTTAAACAGTGTGAAATTATAACCCAATCTATACTCCACACTGTTACTCGCGACAGTTTTAAGTATTTTTGTTGTTATCATGCAAAATTCAGATTTAAAATTTCAAGTGAGTCTTACTGTACATGTCATCTGGCCGACTGCCAGTCCGATCGATAAGTCGTGAAAAAACAGGGCAATCTCCCACAGCATTTGCAACGACTCAACCAACATCTGTAAGATTCTCTATTAGCAGCATACCGTGAGAACGGTCCAGTTTTCCTAGAATTGTTCGTTCGCAAAGTAAATTACTGAATTGTTCTATTTTGGTACCCCCAAACGTGACGCCGGCCTGTGCTTCAAGTCGTCAATTCTTTCAAGTTAGAACTGGTAAATTAAATGCAAGGCAATTTAATCTTGCGAAGTTATTTGAAGAATCGTAGCTCAGCTGTCCGTCATAAGCCCTCTCCTCAATCTTCTCCATGCGATCTTAACCATGTCAGTTCTTTTTGGCGTAATCATTACAATTTAAGTGTTTTTCTTTCTTACTAATATTAAGTTCTTGGGTTTGGCGGACGTATTTCTTCTTACGTCTGTGTTTTCAGAAGATGGCCGTCATGTAACATTTATCGTTTGGTTTCGCGGGTATTTCACACAAGATTGCCTTGTTCTATTGGCAAACGTGCTCTATCAACATATCAAGGGATTTTAATATACATTTTCAGTACAGTCCAACTTACGTGATCTGTTGTTTTAATAAAGGAGGAAAAAAATTACAAATCTATATGAACTCTAGGTCAAGAATTTACGTCTTTTCGTCCAAATCTCTTGGACAAACATGCGAGGGAAACAGATGCGAACGTTATAAAACGGATGACAACTCTTAGAGAAAGTAGAACTCCACCGAAGATATGTTTCTAATCAATCTGTTCATCTTCATCGTCATTACCGGTTAGTCTGGCTTGAGAACCTTGTTGTAGAACGGATGACAACTCTTAGAGGGAGTAGAAATCCACCGAAGATTCCCAAAACAAACTTTTAATCCAATGAAAATGAACAGATTCCTTGATGATTCCATGATACAGGTAAACGCTATCGCAAACGACCCTTGAGGATAAGAAGGCCAATGGTATTAAAATACAGAATTATGCGCGTGATGAAGTGTATGCTCCTACCTCGTTCCTATGCACCGTTGGAGCGAGGCAGAGCATTCGTCATCGCAGTCTGAGTGTTACGTTTGTCGAGCTTAATTATTGTGTGGTATTATTCCGTGGGAGGTGGTTCTAACATCTTAATTCTATGGATAAGCCCTAGTATGTGGCCATTCAAATGAAAGCTGTTGAGCAGTACTTTTTGAAGTAATACTGTGCATTTTGCCACACAAGGTGGTTCTGACTTTTTGATTCTGTAGATTAAACGCTAGTGTTTGACCATTCAAAAGAAAGATTTTAAGCAATGCTTTCATAAGGCACTGTTAATAATGTTAAACAAGCTAGCTGGTTCTAACTTTAAGGAGTGTATGCCATTTATTGGAGGCTGAGCTGCATGAGAAGTACAGCTACTGTTTTTGTTTTAGATACAACTGTTGCACTTTGGTACATACTGAGCGAGATTCGTCTCCGATTTCGTTCAACGTGTCTGGCATCAGTCCTCAAACGCGCAGATCATTTTCTCAGTATTATCTTAGTTGCAGCTTGTCAAGAGAAAAATGCAATTATGCTTTGAATGACAGAGTACAAAAACGTTATTTACCAGCAAGTTTCAAACCATCGTCGCCTTCGGTTGATTAAAACTTGTGTCGAATCCAAATCTTTATCAGGAGCGTATCGTGCATTTCCATGGGTTGAAAACTGACAACAGAGAAAGTTAATGAAGCACAAAAGACTTGAGCCGCCAGGGATGTTTGGAGGCACGCCTCAGGGAATGTTATAATTAGAAGCTAGAAAAATGCCATTTTCCAAGCAACAGTTTATTAAATTATGCAAACCCATCAAACTGAGGTTGAGTAGTGGTAACTTAGGTTGTTTATATATCAACTTTTGAGACGATAGTTAGCATGTTCACAGGAGAGCCTAAAGACTGTCAAACAAGCCGCTTTCTCCGGGTAAATATATAGGTCCGCACATGCGTAGGTGCGTCTATTGTCACTACGCCCGTTAAATGCGAACAGCATGAAATAAGTAGGCTTTTCACCAACTTACCCTTTTTTCCCATTCATCAAGTCCAGCAGGTCGAGAGTGGCTCTTTATTCATAAGTGACAGTGGTTGGTGGGATAATTTTTACAACTAATCGTTTGCATTGGAGAGGAAGAAAATTGAGTTCAAAAAAGTAGATAGCTGTTCGAGCCCTTGACGACAGTAATGGATGTACTAGTTTTCGTATGCACTTACTAACAGCCACCAAATATTAAATTAATATATCTTCCATTGATAGTATATTTTGTAATGAATTTTATATCTTAAAAACTTATATGCTATACAAATCATTTGTCTCTTACAGTATGGCGCGAAACTTTTGAAGAAGTGCTGTTGTAACTTGAGGTTTTATTAACTTTTTATTAATGGTATCAAGTTTGACGCAAACTTGATGATTAGCTGTGAATATACCGCGCAGGAGAACATCATATTCAGTTGGACTACGAAGCAAGGAAAGAACGATCGCTGGGAAATTGTGCGGTTCGAAATGCACAATTTCCCAGCGATGGGTCTGTCCTTGTTTCCTAATCCAAGTAAAATGAGTCCTAGAATTGACAACTTTTCTTTGTTTGTACACTCTTGGTTGCAAATTGGCTTCCTGTGTGTAAAATATATTAAATGCGGACAATTATTAAATTTTCTTCAGTTGACCATGCGTTGTCTATTTGTAATATTTGTAACCACTGTTTGTTTCCTTTTCCTTCTGAAATTGAAATGGCCGAAGAACAAGAATCTTTATGAAGGTAGTCGTAGTGCTTGAACCAGGAATCAAATCGAGAATCAAAGGGGAACAGTTTTCAGAGAGGAACTATTCTCTGCTACTCGCCTAGCGCGATCAGAGCTCAGAGAATAGTTGTCAGTAATATTACTGTAACTGCTAACGTTGTAAATTTGCACGGTAACAAAAATGACTTACCACTCAGGAAATTTCTCAATATTTTCCTTGGAAGTTACCTTGAGCTTCGTCACCGATTAGCTCTCTGTGGAGAACTGAGATGATGGGACGCAATTAGTTGTTTAGTCTTACGACAGGAGAATACAATGAAATTGGCCTTTTCCTCGGACAGAAGTAGGTAGAAAAAAAAAGCCAATTAAATAGCAACGCTACTGCTCATGCGTTGCCACGAAATGTTTATTACAACCCTCTAACAACTTGATCAATAGCCGTGGTTTATCAAACCAAGACGGCAATGGCAACGACAACGAAACTGCAACCAGAATAAGGTTTAATGAGTAGAACAATGACTATGTAGATACGTTATAATTTGTTTATTCTGTAACCGTCTTCGGCAAAAGAACAATGTGCCGGAAGAGTCCAGGTTTTACGTATTTTGGATAACGTAAATCCACACGACGGCTCATTTGTCAAATCTGGTGTTCTCTTAAGTTATTTACTTAGCTTTGTTTATCGCTGTCAAAACTATTTCAAAACTGAATATGGAACACAGTTTAAGATTTGGAAGAGAAATTTAAAGATAGGCCGTGTGTGGTTCACAGTCTCCAGACAACGCAGAATTTGGTCATGTCACGTTGCCATTTTGAAGAGAAAATCAAAGAAAAACTATCTGTGTACGTTTGGAAGGAAACATAATTATTTCAAAATAATGATGACATG
>CM042757.1:20955581-20970581 GCA_022496165.2 Catalaphyllia jardinei | reverse complement strand
ATGGTCTCTTTTAGGGTCAAAACAAGCTTTGGCCACGCCCAGATCGGTCTCCTTTAGGGGTTTAATTCAAAATTTACTACGAGCATCCCCACCCCTTTCATGTGCGACCCCTCCCCCCGGTGTTGAACGCACACGTGTGAGGCGTGCACGCGCTCGCGAATGTACTAGTACTGCAAAGAGAAAGATGGTACTATACAAGTCATGTTTATTATCCTCCCCCGTTTATGTATCGTAAATACTCCTGGCCCCCCAGGTGGGGGTTTATTTTTTTCAAGCACTTTTGTGGGGGGGGGGGGGGGGCTTAATAGAGAGGGGGCCTTATTTAATATATTTAATATAGCAAAACGGATTACCTGTAGCAAAAACACTGTGGTATCAGACAGAGTAGTATTTTGTATATTTAATTCACTTGTGGGAGCCTAAAAGTAACAAAAACAAAACTGTTATTCTTCAAAACTATGATTTCGGCCTCATGGTCTTCGGTAACGTTTATGAAAATGGTTACTTGTATTGATTTGTCGTACGCGTACACAACTTACAAACGAAAATCTGATCAGTCTACGTTAATCGTTAACTTTGTTCTGAATGCAGGAGGGGGGTTAATAGAGAGGGGGCTTATTAACTTTCCTCCTCTGCAAAGGGAAGCTTATTAGAGATAGGGGGGGTTATTTGAGAGGGGGGCTTATAGAGGTTTAGGGTATTCGTGTAACCAATGCACTCGTTTACCACCTGTATATTACTTGTATGTTCTCTTGGCATGATCTAGTCGTATGTTTATTGTATGCCCCGGGGGAGGGGGGAGGGGAGAAACTCCCTTAATAGAGAGATAAGATAAGATAAGAAATACACGGTATTTCCATCAGTTAATTAAGTTAATTATCTATAGTAATGTAACTAACTACCTAACTACAATAAAATTGATTAATAACAATTAAATAAAAATAAATAAAAATTCTGCTTTTCATGGAGGCCGTGTCGAAAATATACTTAAAATTAAGGTGTTACTTGCAACTTGAAACTGTGGCGACTTAATTTAGATTTGAAATCGGTAAGTGAAGACGCTTGTCGTAGGTCAACAGGTAAATTGTTCCACAACTGAGCTCCGCTATACAAAAAGCTTTTCTTGAGATAATCAGTTCTAGGTTGTGTAAGAACTAATTTGTGTTCGGTATTCCTTAAACGATAAGCACTTACATTGTCACGATATACAAATCTTGATCTAAGATAATCAGGTGTCATACCATGTAAAGTTTTATACTTAACAATTAGATTATGAGCTCGAGATTTCCATCGCGTGATAGTTGGCGAGGGCGCAGCCCGAGTCAAGCGCCCTCGTCAACTATCACGCAAAGAAATCGTGAGCGAATAATCTAATTGTTTTAGTATAAATCTACTATTCGTTCAAAACTTTCATCTAAATCCTCTTTACAGACACTTCGAAAACACAAAGAAGCGGCCCCAGCGCACGCTGTTACGCTACTCACTATCTATCACCAAATAGAACGTGAGTAGCGTAGCCAATCAGAGGACGTCATTCGTGATAGAACGCTAGTAGATTTTGTACTAAATTAGGATAGACTTCTGTTCCAATCTTTGATAATAGAGTCTTCTCCACCCTAGTGCGCGGAACAGATCATCTAAATTACTATCATAGCTCGCAGACATTAGGATGCGAGCTGCGCGATTTTGAAGCCTTTGCAGTTTTTCAGAAAGTCCCTTGTTACAGTTTCCCCACACTACATTGTAATAATCAAATTATGGTTGAATGGGCACACTACATTGCAATTATCAAATTGTGGTTGAATGGGCTCTATAGGTATGTACCGCTCAAATTATGGGTATGGTTTTTCAGCCGTTTTGGTCATAAACTGGAATAGGGTATCGATTTAACTGATTTTGGTGATAACTAGGATATGGTTTTTGTACTCTAGCCTTGATATGGGTATGTTTTTAAGCCGAGAAAACACTTTTTCATAATCATCGAAAAGAAAATCAATAAAAGCCCTTCACAAATCATGCAGCCTCGTTCCCACGGCCTATTCCTTGGCTAGGGAAAAGGCCCTGGGAACGAGGTTGCAAATTATGTTTACGGTAATTCGATATTGGTCTGAGCTAAGGAACCAGTTATAACGCAAATCTGAAACAGGATTTTGATGTAAGGTTCAGGTCATGAACAGGGTATCGAATTTTTGGTCAGGTCATAGATAGGATAGAGAATATCGCATATTTTGGTCGTGAATAGGGTAAGAGTTTTGGGAAGCGGGTCGCACACCCCCACCCAATATTTCTGGGAGTACCCCCCTGGGCTTGTATGTACTTCCTCTGCAGGGCTGTGTGCTCGTGTGTACTCGTGTGGTGTTTTAGTCCCGATCGGTAGAGCTTAGCGCTACTACAATCCTGTACAATCAAGAAGTAAGGATCAACGAGGACTACAGAGAATTCCAGAAATACCTCATCTGTGGTTTAAAAGAAAAATCGGTTTCTGGTCCATGATGTTTCTGTCCTTTACATCGCGATAAAAAAGATAATAAAAACACATGTCTACCCCCATATATGATGTCGTAATGAAGTCATGCAATGCTCTAAGCTGTCGAACCTGTTAGTGTGACCACTCAATTGAAAGCTCTTGAGTTATATTCGGATGTAGTGATGCTGGTTCTTCACAAGATGAAATCAACGTTTTAAACTTCACAAAATTGTTGGTGTAGTTTGGCATTGTGAAGAAATAGAGGGTTAATTCAGGTCACAATGAGCTACTTGTCGCTTCAAAGGACACTGTCTTTTCAGTCAAGACACCGTCTGCAAGGCCCAAGGTTATTCTTACATAACTAAAAAAAAATCCCAAAGCAATAATTTACTCACGTTACCAAAGACCAAAGAAGGAGCAAACCAAAAATTAAAATATTGGAAGGATTGTAAAAGATTTAGAAAGATTACGGACTTGCAAAAATTTCGGCTTTACTTTTCTCAAGGCGACATCCGTCAATGGATTATAGATTGAATCATAAATCGTGGCTAAACGATATGACATTAATGACAGCAATTCAGCAAACCATGATTAAAGAGCCCTAGGTCATGCTATTTAAAGTGTTTTGTTACACCCAAACTGATTTTAGAGAAAATCTTTTACATATACATGGTTGAGATCATGCCTCTGTCAAGAGTGTTGAGATTTACTTCAACAAAACAATATGAATTTTAGAGGTTAGTAGCAAATCACGTTTTACCTTGATTTGTCTTCACTTTTAGAGAAATCATACAAGATCTGGTTTAGAATTATTAAAGAAGTCTATTGAATAATTTCGTAAAGAGATTTAAATTGGATTAACTTATTACGCTTCAGCTGTAGGACTGAAATTACAAATTGAATGGATTGATCTTTCGCGACAATAATGATATTTTGTTTGAAAATATTCAATGCTTCGTCTATTAGCAAATCATAAGTCAAGCTTTTACAAAGGAGATACCCCATCCTTTGTAATATAAATCCCTCCTTCACTGCTAAATAATGCTGTTTAAAGAAAATTAGAAAACGGACCACTTCGTATTTGTTTGAAACACAAATATCATATTTTCACCGTGTTTATTTAAAGCAATAAGGCCTTTATATACATAACATCATCTGAAGAAAAAAACAAACGTGATAAAAAATCTACAACTTCAAATGTTCTTTTTGTTTCATTTTACAGCAATCATGAAGAAATAACTCACAGCAATCCGTTTTAAAAAACTATAGTCTATGTGAACTATCAGACAAACAAGAGTTAATTTTTTTCTAAAATATCCTTTGTAGAAGACATCAGCATCGCGTTTTGTTTCTAAATTAGAACTGAAGTCTGTGGATTCTAACACCCGCAAGGTCGAAGTCCTTTCCTGTAATCTTTGCTCATTGTACACAGAATTAATGGGTTTATTGCGCTATTTGCATAGAGCAGTGACAGAACTGCTACCAAACCAACCCTTACAGAGGGACCTCGATAAACTCCCGTAAACTCCAACACTAGCGCAAAAATTACGTACGGCAGCAAACAGACGCTGAATGCGATCACGATGACAATAAGCATTTTGACCAGTTTCCGTTTCTGTTCAAGGCGAATCGTTGTCAGCGAGCTCTTGGCAGAATCCCGGTAAATAATTCTGACTTTCCACAACGCGATAACGACTCTAAAATAACAGTAACCGATGAGAAGGATCGGCAGAGTGGCTATGGAAGCAATGACGATCTTGTGAATCTTCCTCTCCAGGGCTGTGTTCCAAAAGGGGTAACATACTTTCACGCCGCCATCCGTCGAGACTAGTTTAAGAATGAAAAAAGTGGGAAGTCCAACCGCTAGGTAGCTACAGATCCAGATGACAGCGATGCAGACTTTCGCTTGAGTTTTACTGACGCGCTTTTTAAACGGCGTGACTATCGTACGGTAGCGGTCCAACGCGATGGCAGTGAGTGTCATAATGGAGACAGTCAGGAACACGTCACCAAGGGGAAAGAAAATCTTGCAGGCAAGCTCTCCGAACGGCCACGAAGCAAGTTCTTGTAAGAGACCTACGGGTAAGCTTAGCACCAGCACAGCTAAATCGCTCAAGGCCAGATTCGCGATGAAACAGCTGCTTGTAGTTTTGGACGAGCCTTGTTGAAGAACGCCGTAAATAACGATGGAATTGCCGAAGAAGCCCAGCACGAAAATCGCCGAGAAGAGGATGAGTTGAAAAATCGCATGTGTTGGAAGGCTTTCGGAGTAATTCTCTAGTTCGTCGTCCCAATAAATCCAAGACTCGTTCGCCGTAGTATCAAATTCGTCCGCCATAATAGCAAAATACCGCCGTGTTTCAAGATGTTACTTGTTTCAAAAGTGTGTCTGTGATCCACAGGATACAGCAATTGCGAGATGCGGTAAAACGCAGCAGTTTCACCGCTTCGAGCTTCGCCCAACTGATCGTCAAACAACAAATGTCGTGTGTCGCGTTCGCCCTCCGTGTTTTGAACCCGTAAAAGAATGCTAAGCTCTATCGCTTAGTGATCAGCGCGCGTCCCCGACAAACATCCTCCTCGCTGTCACAGCTAAAATTTCGCTCAACGCAGGTAATTAAACAACTCTTCAAGTTCTGTCGTTATCAGATCTTTCCATCCAGTCAGTACAGCATATTCAGCGCAGTGGAAATCATGACCAAAGCCAAACTCGTCAAAATATAAACCTTGGCGCTAAACTGAAGACAAATTCTTCACCTTACAATGAAGCAAATACGTTATAGCGCGTCTTTCTGAAGTCGAGGGAATGTTGTTATGCAGCTTTCGCAGACTGATTACGAGACGTATCCACTATGAAGATTGCCAGAAATGTTTACATTACACGAAACTATTTTTCTTGAAATCCGACGCCTGTCCTTGTTTCTTTCCCGCTCTGGGCTAGTTTTTAAGGCTCTCTAGCTGTTGCATATTTATTTACGCATTTGAAGATAATTATTTTTGCAGGCGGATTTCAAGTAGTCTTGACATTCGAGCAGACGCCGTGAATTCTATTCGCGCTCTCGCCTGAGTGCAATCCTTTTCCTCTCTGATGATTGGAAATATTAATCCGAAGTGAAATACCGTTTATGCTAAGCTAAATTGGGCTGTTTTAGTCGATTCTTGAAACCTTTAATTCATCACTGATTTCCGACACATCGGTAAGACACCTCGGCTCCAAAATTCCTGTTGATAAAAACGTTGCTGATAACACCGTGAAACCGGAAACTGTACTTATGTTGCATCACGCAATCTTTGTTTACTAAGACTCTTTCTCGTGAAAAATAACCCTCTCGCTTTAAAAAGATTAGCATTCACATCAACGTATTTTTATCTCATTTCAGCTTAGGATGGCGTGTGAAAATAAAGCTTATTAATTTGTTAAAACTTACAACAGCGACTCGATGGTAACATGTTCCAAGCGCCCTTGAAATATCACACCACAAGCCCATTCGTTTCAACCACACCGGCCGAGACATAATGATAAATTTATCGAAATGCGATCCATAACACGTTTTGATGGTGAGATTAAATACACGCGATTGTTTCGGAACAATTCAAGCAAAAGACGGCTATTAACAACTGTCGATTTCACCTCCCAGCTAGAAAAATATAAAAGTATCGCCAGATCCCTATCGCAGGCTCTCGGTTAATCTGGCGTCTCAAAGACTCGATGATTTTTGCATTAAACTATTTTTGTCGTGCGACAAACGATTTGAAGTCTAAGCGACATTGCTCTTATACAGTGACTCAGGAAATTGAATTATATCTAAATATCAATACCCTTCGACACCTTTTAAAAAATCAACTTGGAATTTTTTTTTCTAATCGTTAAATCTGTCTTGGGGAATGCTTCGCAGCGCACTGAGGATTCTTTAATTCCGAAACAAAGAGGATTTGTCTAATTCTATTATCAAAAGCGTGTTCTAATATCAGAGCACATGTTTTTGAGGGAAGTGGAATTTTTTTTTCCTCAGGAGAGTCCTTGCGTGACAATGGTAAGTGTTCTTCTGCCGATTTATCAGTTGGGCTGATGGTGTCCGATACATTTATTTATGTATCCATACACCTATTCCAAAATGGCCGCAATTTGAGTATTCTTTTGTTTACTTGCAAATCAGCCCCTGTTGCCTCGTTTAGGGGAAAATATTCTTTTGAATTTCGAGTCTAAGATTGGTTAGACTGGACTGGTTAGACTGGTTTATTAAAAATCACATGGCAGTAAAATACTGAATGGCGGCTATTAATACTGAATTGCGGCTATTAACAACTGATTTGCAAGAAAACAAAAGAATACTAAAATGGCGGCAATTTTGGAATAAGGTGTATAGGTAATTGTAAGAATGCGAGAAGGATTGCAGGAGCCTTAAGACGAGTGGGATTTGAAAGAATTTTCAAATATTACTAGTTGTCTGAAAAACAATTATTCGTTTACTGCATATAGCAGAGACTTGAAACTGCGAACGCGTGCGTGTTAATTTGCACTGCATTGCAAATTAAAAAACTTGGCCTGCTTTCAGCCAGTCACAAGGAAGTGATTTTCTCAGTTATAATAATACTTGTAATCATGTACACATTGCGATATGAAACAGTGAAAATTTACATTCATAACCTCTGCATCCAAAGAAACATCACCAAGGAATGGTTTAAGCATGATTTCGAAAGGTTCAAGACTTACCCAAGATCAACCAGCACTGATTTAGAAATCAACAAAAACCATTAAAAGCGCAGATGCGTTTTTGATAGCTAAATGATTATGAAAATGGAAACCATTTTACATGTAATTCCAAAACATCATTGCAGTTTAATCCATTTTCACTCCCTCCTCTATTTTTAACCCGCGTGAAATATACAGAGCAAAAGGAAAATAGAGGGTTCCCTATACCTCTCCGGAAAACAGTTTCACGCATAAGTAATTGGTCTTTTCACGTATCACGAAAACTTCGAAAACCAGCTTCACGTTCACAGAAAAAAGCAAGCAACCACGTTTCACGTAAAAATTGCAAAGGCTTAATCATGTTTCACATAAAAATACAAATTCTATTCACTTTTCACAAGACATAAAAAATTCATTACAAAAATGTATGAACGCATGTCAGTGGTTTTCACCTTCTAAATATGTTTTTTCTCGGCTCTGTGAGTAGATCGTAATACAATCATTGTTTTTGAGCTATTTTGTGGTTTACTAACGTCTTTTTTTCCTTCTCAATTTTCGACATTTTCCCCCCACGCGAGGGGTAAATCAGAACTTGTTCTATCTCAGACTCACTGATTGAAAGGACAAGCATGGTTAACGTTGAAGGCAGCAACGGGCACTGTAGATCATGGTGCACGCGACAAGAACGAGCAAAGGTCTCCATAAAAAGAAAAACAGAAGGTTTTCACCCCGAGAAATCGCTCGTAAATGTCAAATCTCAAAGTCATCTGTCGCATGAATGCAGTCAAGAGTGCAGTAGCATGAGCGGGCATCCCAAAAACTATAATTTCGTCACTGGGTACCGAACCAAATATTAGAAAGTTTTTCCAGTTGTTGGAAGTCATTTCCCTTTATTTGTTTACGAAATGATTTCGTGTGACATCATTTAATGTCATACCTACTTTTTATTTGCATAACGTAACGATACTAGTCTGCAACAATATTCACTTCGAAACCTTAAAACCTGCCCACTTATTTCTAAAAGGTCACATTTAACACAGGTTCAAGTGGACACCTTTATTACCGGCTTTATTGCTTGGAAAAACTTAATTTTGAACTCTACAAACACGGTACTCACGTTTCATGGTCAGTAATTGTTTGAAAGTCAACTCTTAAACACTGAATCGAGTGAGAACTGTTGCATTCACTGCCGGCGTGATGTGACGTGACTCATACATTTGTGAAATATATAATTTCGAAAAAGTATCATAAAATTCCTGTTGAAAAATATTTTTGCTAGTTTACGTAGATGTAGGCTCGATTTAATACCAGCCTCATTTCGATTAAGGAGCCCGCCCTCCGGAGATAGAGCCTAACGTGGATGATACTTTGAGGAAATTGAATTAACTCTGTCTTTGTTTGCCGCTGAGAGCTGTGCGATGACAAGTGTGAGCGCTTATCAATGTCACTACCCAGGCAACAGTATAGCAAATTTGTCGTTTTTAAAAATACTTCAAGTAACTGCACAAGTAACTGCACAACTGTCTATAACTGTCTATAGCAAGCAAATAGTTAAGTATTCAATACACCATTTTGCTAATGATCAGTTCCTTTTGAATTGTGGGTAGATCCAGTCCTTTGTGGGGGCAAACGGCCAGTTTAGGACATAATTTGAAATTGTAATTTGGCCCGTTTGCCCCCACAAAGGACAGGATCTACCCACAATTCACCAGGAACTGATCATTAGCAAAATGGTGTATTAAACCGACGCCATTTTCACTGCTATCACATTCAAACCGTGGGTTTCTATATTATTTGAAATCAACACCTTTCCTGGTGGATCCAAAACCATTAACAAATACGTAAAAGCCGTGTAAAAACTCTTAGAAATGCCTTTCTAATCTAAGATGTTCACATTCTCGGGTCATAAATGCACTTAGTTGTAGTGCTAAAATAAACATCCTAATTTGTGCATCATCTGTGTTTTCCTACTGAATTTTGAAAAATGGACTGCTTTCCTTTAAAAAAAAAATGGGTTACTTTTCCCGTTCCTTCCCAATACAGAAGAAATTGTTGGTAATAGCCGGTTTTCAACATTTTATTGGGGGTGGGGGGGGGGATGGGGGGAAGGGGGCGAGGTTAGGCAGGTAAAGTAGTGTTCGCGTCTGACGTGTGCACAAAAATGCCAAAAGTGCCAATTTTTCCCAAGACTTTAGTCCATGATTGTAGATTCTAGGCCCTACTGGTTGACGGTCGCTGTGGTTGTGGTTCTAAATCTCCATCCGCAATCGCCTCGAATCGGAAGCTTTTTCAACTAGTTTCATGATGTAGTTTACCAGCTTTAATGACGCTAACATCTCCAAAAAAGTAAAGAATTATTCCCGAATAGTCGTTGGTTCACAAATCACGCGTAAGTAAATGCATATTTCACGGATCACGAAAAAAAGCGAAAACCAGTTTCCCGAAGACGGAAAAATATAGATTCACGAATCACGGAAAAATTAAATCCTCGTTCACGCTTCACGCAAAGCAAAAATGCCAATTCACGCGTCACGAAAAAAGTATAGCGGACCCTCAGCTACACAGATGTAATTCCTGGGAGTTTGAGATAAATTTTAACCGTTGATATTCCCGCAAAATAAGCGATCCCTCTTTCGCTATAAGAAGAACTGAAGAAGCTAGAGGTAAAAGGGGATAAGTGACGTTTTTGGTTGTTACTGTTACTCTCGCTCCAACTCTCGCTCCAAATTAGCTGAATTTTTGCATGCGGCCTTCATTTCAGTTGAAAAACATTGCCCCGTAATTTTTTTCGCTGGCTTACTCTTAGTTTTCGAGAAATAACGTATGCAAAAAAAACCCTCGCTTTCCCAAGCGGCATCTTTTGTAGATGTATTGTTGAATAAACAACAAAAGAAGCCTTAAGCACAATTAATTTGTTGAGCAGCAAACAGGCAGACTTTTTTATATTGTATGAAGTCAAAATCAAATCCCCCAAAATCACGACTGTCTTTTAAGTCAAAGGAAAATAGCATAGAAAAGATCTATCTTCATATCTTTGTAATTAAATTGCCGTTTTTACTCGCTAGGCTATCAGTGCGGTTTAAGCATGGCGTTTACGGCAGACGGCAAAGATGACCTCTGAATTCGTGTTCTTTTCTTCTAATCCTTAATTAAATCACATAAAACTAGAAAAATGTCTCCTCGCCACAAATACAAATATTTTCACTCTACTGTTCAAAGAGCTAAAGACAAACAGCAAAAGTTTCGTTTTTGCCGTTAGCCGTTTGACGTAACTTCAAGCTTAAAATCTCTCTATTGTGACGTCAGCTTTTGGCGCGCAAAGCATCGATTATTCAGAGCTTACCTGTTAATCAAGCAGAGTTTGCTCGTTATTTCCACCGATATTCGAAGCTTATTTGAGGAATATTTGCGCCCGCCTGGTAGGAGATTTGGCATCATTAAGCCTTTGACCCTGTATACGTCACCAGCATGCCTCAAAGAACCGAGGTGTGTTTTTGTTCCGAGATTATGGCTTAACTTAGCCATTGATCGAGGAGCAAGTGAGCCAGGCGGTAGAGTCTAGAAACGCTTCTTCTTCCAAAGCAAAGCATTTGTCGTGGACTTAGGGCTCATTTGCTAAACTTCGACGTGTGTCAGTTTTGGAAATTAGAACTGCTTTCTAGACTTGAAATCAGCCATCTAGCATCCTTCGCTGCCAAAATTTCTGGGATATCCCATAATAATCTTTCATACGTAAAGCCAGCGCTGTGACTATTGTGTGTGTGTGTGACTTATACCGTGTCTCAAACACGGCCGGGAACTGGTGAGAAAGGCGGCCAGGCAGCAAAGCCCTTGAATTTGTGTTAGGTCAAAAGTTAATTTCAACAGATTCAAAGCCGTTTCTACGGGCCAAAAAAGAACACAGGTCGGTTAAATTGGCAAGCAAGCGTTCCGTGAGTGTGTATGGTGGATTTCCAAGCAGATGATTACTTTGAATTGTGATAGGATGGAGCCCGCCGCGAAGGAAAAAAGACAAAGAACGCCCGATGGCAGGTTAGGAAGAAGAAAACTTCAGCTCAAATGTAAGTTTTGCTTTGTATTTCAGCGTTATTTTGCTGATAAATTTTCCGTTTCATGCGCTTATTTTAGGCATGAGCAGCGTGTTAGCTTAAGGCTTCCTCTTTCTGTGTTGTCAGAATTAATCATTTCATGGAACGAGCAGTTTTGTACCGGCCAAAAAAATGCTCTCGCCTCGAAACATTTTATAAATCACTGACGGAGCCGATTTGCAAAACGTTTAACGTCTTTCTCTAGGCACTAATCATTGACTTGATTTAGGTATCGATTCGTGCAATAGATTCTAACGTATCCTGACCTTAACTCTAACCTAATCCGAAGCGCTAACCTCGACCCGTAACCCTGAGCCCAAACGCTAAGCCTTACCTTGTTCTGTAAGCCTAACCTTCAATGCTAACCCTAGTTTCGAGCGGTAACCCTAAACCTAACTCTATAATAAGACTGGGAACTCTTAACCCTAAGGGTTAAAGTCAGCTGCGAAGTTTGGACCTGTTTTGGCCTTGTTCGATTTTAGCAAAACATCTAGGGGACGCTTCTTGCACGCGGCCTTTCAATTGAGCTTACATGTTGTGAAATGAACTTCTCTCTTTTCTCTAAGTGAAATCAAAGTCCTTGCGGTGGCGTGATAATGTGAAATCAAATTCTAACTCTCAGTAAATGACCTGATATCAAGAGTGTCAAGCTTGCACATTGCGTGAAGTAAACCTTTGGCTGTAATTTGAGTGAAATTAACATCTTTGTGGTCGCACGTTGACCTGAAATCAAAGTTTAAATGGTTTTTACCAGTAATCGACATTTTCGAAGGTTACACGTTGCGAAAGATCAATATTTTGCTAGATTGTAATTGAATGTTTTAAAGCGTGAAACAACGCGGAGAAATGTTGGCCGTTTTCGACAGCTCGAAACTGGTAGTAAGCAATGTCCTGTAGTTTTTCCGCTAAAGTTTTGCTTCATTTTCGAGACATCGCGTAATTTTAGTTTATGCAAAAATCCACTCGGTTTTTCCTAGTGGCGTGCCTTTTTTGCATACGTTATTTCTCAAAAACGAAGAGCAAGCCAGCGAAAAAAATTACGGGGCAATGTTTTCAACTGAAATGAAGGCCGCATGCAAAAATTCAGCTAATTTGGAGCGAGAGTAACAGAAACAACCAAAAACGTCACTTATCCCCTTTTACCTCTAGCTTCTTCAACTAACGATCCTTTGCAAGCCTCCCAAATATAATGAGGGTCTCGATGGACTAGTGGCTTTTATATATATACAGCTAACGGTTAATAATATCTATTTTAATAGTTAATATTTGATTTACTTTGCTCACGAGCAACAAAAATCTTAGGAATCGATTGCCATTGTTTTAAAAAAGTTAAAAATTAACTTTCATTGTTAAAAAAGTTAAAAATGTACTTTGATTGTAATAGTAGTGTTCTTAATTGCACGGAATCAATGTTGCTCAGGCCGGGATCTCCGGAGCCCTCTTTTCAAACCTGTAATTATTATCGGAATTTTAAAGATTAACACGGATTGCAAATGGTGAACTTGAAAAATTTAGGCTAAGATTTTCACGCTGCACATACTGTGATGTAGCGGCGCGTGTGAGAGCAAAATTATCAAACAGCGCCAACATCGAATAATAGCCAGATTGAAGCATCATCAGACTGAATTGTTCAAGATGTAAAAATAAAGAAAACAACCATAGTACATGTCATCTAAACCAGTTTCGGAAATTTATTCTTCTGGGTCAGGTTGTTCAATGCAAAGCCCGCCAATCCAGGATTAGCGAGAATTTGATTTCAGTTTTGTAACTCTTCTTAAACAATAAAAGACATTTTTTATACAAGAAAAAGTAATACTTCATGTAACTTTTAATCCTGGGTTTTGTTTCGAAATGGCTATATTTGTTAGTGACATTTGCTTGTTTAATTGCCGTTTACACATGTTATATAATGGATTAAATGGCGCCGCCCTCAAATAGGCCCAGAAACGCGTAAGATATTCAGTGCGTGAATCGTTCAAACATTTTATTCACCAAATGACTACAGAAAGTTTGTTTCATTATTTTGTGTTTAGATTATTTGTTTTACTAATTTTTCTTTTGGTTGAGTGAAAACAAGAAATGGAGAAGACAAGAACGAAAAGAATTCATATAGTCAAGCTAAAAACTGACTTCTTGTTGGTTAACGGTAACCAGCTGCAACTCCTACTTTTCGGTACTGGGCTGGTGCCAGTAACTCTCCGTTTTCCTTTCGAACAACGAGTTCAACAAGTCGTAGAAATCCCTGAGGCATTCCTAAAACAATGAACTAGAAAGTAGCCAAGAAACTTGAAATACAGTTAAACCCCGCTACTGCCAACACTGGAGTTTGAAATATCCAATATTACAAGACTGAAGGGCAGATCCAAGGAGGATGGTTTGGAGTTCAAAAGAACGAGGAATTTTGAAAATAACCGAGTTTGAATTGCCAGGATCCAACTTAAGCATCCCAAGGGTGGAAAGTCTCCCCAACAAAAAGGGCGGCGAAGCCCGTTGTCTCTCTTAGCGGTATAAATCAAGGATTATGGTTTCACTTAGGGTGCTGATGATGCAACGCCACTATTTGTAGCTTTTTTTAGAGTGCACTCGAAGAATTAATGATTTAAAAAAGAAAACACGCTCGTTTTTAGGCTCGTTTTTCGCCAGTCTACTACATAACCGCGAGTTCCTGTCCTGAACAGCGGCTGGAAGTCGCGCCTGTTCTCTCGGCAGTATTGAGTGGTATCTTCTAGGTGAAATAAATGTTTGTGGGGTGGGGGGGAGACTCTCAAATGTCGAGACGCTCGTCGGAAAATTTGAAGGAGACCAATCTGGGCGTGGTTTGAGATTTATTTACTTTTATTTACTCCTGAAGGATGCCACTTAAAAAAATACGGAATAAGCGCGATAACCAGCCGCTGTTCAGGAAAGAAGCACCCTTTAGGATACTTGAAAGCTAGAAATAGTTGTGTTTCGACATCAAAACCTTAAGTGAGACCAGAAGGGCGTTAAAAGAAAAACATGTTTCTTGTAAATAGGTTCTCGTAGATCTATGCCCAGTTTCAGACTTAAATGTCAATGTCATTCTCACACCAAACGAATGACCGCGGTTGGCCGGCACATCTCTAATCACCGAGAAGAGAGTTGACCAAACCATGCATAACGCAGTATTTTTGTTGACTTTCGAGCTGTTTGGAAATGTGATTAAACACTGTCTTGAGTGTTTGATATATCGTCTCAATCAAAACTAAAACTAAGGAGAAAACGAAAAAATAAAATCGCTAAACCGCTTGCTAACTCAAACATGCATAGATCAGCATACAACCTCTTCGATCGCTGTCGCCTGGCAGGATAATATTTGTATCATTTAGACAATTTGAACAAAGTATGCTGTTTTTCGTCAAATGAAACCCAGAATTCTTAAGTTGAGTATTACAACTAAAGCAATTTAGAAGTGCCGGGGTGCCGGGGTGCCGGGGTGCCGGGGTGCCGGGGTGCCGGGATCCCGGGGTCTGTGGAAAACACGGGATCCCGCATTTTCTCCCCAAAATATCACGAATTCTCGTCACTTAAAGGGATACAGTCAGCTTTGAGATCGCGATGATCTGGACACTAGTCACTTTGACAAGAGTTAACCCCACCCTGAAATCAAAGTACATCTAGAATTCCGCTTCAGTCGTCGCAGTGGCTTGCTTGATTTTCAACCGTTTACTGAAAAACCTGTTTTTGAGTGTGCTTTTGCTCATCCTATAGTAAGGTGTTGTTTTTATCATTTG
>CM042757.1:20940581-20950581 GCA_022496165.2 Catalaphyllia jardinei | reverse complement strand
TCGAGACAAACGAAATTTTCCGTAATATCGGGATGTCCGTATTAAGCGGGTGTCCGTAGAGCGAAGTTCCACTATATTCCGGCTGTCCGCATGGTTTTAAGCTGGGAAACAGACGGTAGCATGGACTTTTGCTTCTTTCCATGATAACGCAAAACGCCAAATCGAGTAGGGTTAAAAGTAGGGGCCAATTTTCAAATCAAACTAAAATTTTTAACTTAACCAGCACTATTAGCCATAGCTCGACCAAACGAAAATTCAAATTCTAAACTTCTTAATGTATCAATTTTTCTTAATCTTGTTTCTCTTCCTCTTCTGAAGTAAAGGGGTCTGTGGAATCAATATTTAAGAGATTATTCAATGAAAGATTACATGAATGTGTCATTAAGAAATGAAATAAATCTTTTAGTAGATTTTAAGAATAGTATTGCGAACTTTAAAAGCAGAGTGGGTGATACTTTGGCCGAATGATTAGCGCCCTGGAATCTGAATCGAGAGTCTAGTCTCAGTCTAGGTAAAAATGCACTGGAATACAATGTTTTTCACCGCTGTTTGTGTTAAATTCTTAATCAAGCTACGATGGCCGAAGAACAAGAGTTTATACGAAGCTCAAGATATATTCTAACCTTAACTTAACAAGCCCTTTATTCTCTTTCTCTCTGCTCTTTCATCAAGCTTGTCCATTTTTTTTCGCGTGGTTAATATGAATCATTACTTACCACAAGGTGTTTGGTCAGCGGTAACCTGCTACAATGCCTCCCTTGCGATGGTCTGCTAATGCGATTAGCTCTCCGTTTTCGTCTCTTACAACAAGCTGAACCACCCCAACCATTTGTTTCGGTGTTGCTAAACGGATTAAAAAGCAAAACGGCCAAACCATTGCTACCTTAACTCAGACACTGCAAAATATTTGTCCGCCCTGTTAAAAGACGTATGAGGAGTCTTTGAGACTTTCCTCACGAAGAGATATCTCTATATCTTCAAATTTAATTTTCCCTGCTTGGTTCATTTTTTCTATTCTGCAGTCGCTTCTGAGTAAGTAAAAACTGGTTACGTCAATTTATATCTGGCTTGTGTTTGTAGCCGATATAACGCATGCTATGACTGGCTAACTCGAGGGAATTATTCTCCCGTAATGTCCACGGGCCGATTACCGACCTAGAAAGACAAAGCAAACAAAGCAAAACGCCATATAATAAACAACTTATTAACCTCACACGTTCGGTCTTAACAGGAAAATTTCAAACCTAGGCATCGCCATATTAACCTCCCTAGGGCTTGGTCAATACTGCAAGGTCTCTGTTTGAAATTTTCCCGTAAAGACCTCGCTCTTGGTTAATAAGTAATTAAGTAATTAAGAAAAACAGATTTTGTTAACCTGTGAATAACATGCTATCAGTGGTGATGTGCTTGTGTCCATATCCCTTTAACCCTTTGATGTACTTCTTTGGAAAGTTTGGTTCAACCAAGACCATGTTAGGGAACAGCTGACTATGAAGACGAGGTTTAGACACAGCGTCTTTCAGACTGTCACCAAACCAGAAATAATTCATCAATACCTGGAGATTATAAGAAAAGACAAAAAAATTGGCAACAGCTTGGTGACAGTTTCCACAGACCTATGAAGCGGAAAAAGTATCCTCTACACTCAGTCGATGGTTTTGTCTTAATCTTTTGAGCACTTAACCAAAACAAGTTTTTTAGCTTCTGAACACAACTGAAAAACATCTTTGTCCGAGCCAAGGGCGCAGCTAGGGCGGCGGGGGAAGAGTCTAGGGGTGCCCTTGACTACCCTTTCTGTAAGCCATAATAATCTGGTGAGTACCCTCACTTTGATCGGGGGGCCTCCCCTTTGAAAAATTCAGGCTACCCCGCCTGAGAGCCGTATAGTCAGAGTCGGATACTTCTTCCCCCAACTACACTCCCAACACCCAACTAGGCCTATTTCTCGAGGCTGTATTTTTTTACCTGTGCCAAAGTAGTTGCAATGTATTTTCCTCCAGCGGCTCCGAAAACCATTTTGACATTCCCAGCTTCGTCCAGGATTATGGAAGGTGAGGCCATTGACAAGGGCCGCTTGCGCGGAATGAAGGAATCGGGCTCCAAATGATATTCAGTGACCCACATGTTAACCGCATCTAAGAGCTGGTCATTGTAGATTATTCCGAGCTCTTTGCTGCGAAATTTGGCACCAAAACTGCGAAACGAAACAAAAAGGTTCTTCTTCAAAATCAGTTGTAATGAGTCTTTCTTTTTACTGTAACAAGAAATACGATGTCAAAGAACAAGTGAAAGCTCGTTTTGTTCTTGCTTTTGTCTGTAGATGGAGCCCAGTTTTGACTATTCAGTTCAAGACGGGAAGTGAATTCGTCCTTTCGTAAAATTATTCCTTGCAGGTTGGCTCTAACTTTGAATTCTGTAAATGAAACCCGATTATGTAACCATTCATTTAAAAGCTATTGATTAGTGCTGTTTTGACTTTTAATCTGTCGAGCAGACCATTCATTCTCGATTTCCTTGAGGGAGAAGTTTAAAGTGCCCATATCATCAAAATTTTTATTTTCTTATCTGATTCTATATATCACCCAATGAATTTCTGCGAAAGAAAAATGCGATTTGGATAAAATGCAATCTTTTTTTAGAAGTTTTAAAAACGTTCAAATTTGCCGCCATTTTGGTCCACCATTTGCACCAGTCTTCCCCTTGTTTGGAATGAGTTGTGACGTAGATAAAGGAACACGTGACTTCAGGCTTAACTTATCTCGCCAGCTTTACCTCTGTAAATTAAACTTAGTAGTTCATACAAAATGCTGGAAAGGAGCATTTTGCATAGACTGCGAAGCTAAAGTTACAGAGGTAAAACAAGCGAGATAAGTCAAGCTTGATGTCACGTGTTCCTTAATCTACGTCACAAATCTGAGCACGTCGATGATGTGATCAGCGGCACGGGTAGACCGCAACAAAATAGGATTTTCAGGTTTTGAAAACTTCATAAAAAGATCACTTTTTATCCAAATCGAAATTTTTTTTCGCCAAAGTTCATTGCATGGAATATAGGATCAGATGGGAAAATAAAAATTTTGACGACATGGGCACTTTAAGGGTAAAATATCTATTACTTACTACTTGTTTATTGATGTTGTTATGGCAGCAGCATTGCCATCTTTGTCAAGGACAGACAAGTGAATTGTACCATCTGTAACATCAATATGATAATTTATTGGGCCATAATAGTCACATGGGTGAGTTTTGTCATCTATTAACTTGCGCAGCTCCTCGCCTTTATTAGGATCAAGCATTTCCTTAACAACCTGCCTCGAAAGAAAAATAGGTCTGCGATATGTAAGTGTGCTTACAGTACCAAAATAAGATTTGATCCAAATTTGGGTTCTCAATTTGTAGAAGTGTTTAGTACTGTTTAATGCATGGTTCGAGACCAGCGGCCGGATTTCATGCATTGTTTATCGGAAACCACGCTTGCTCTGGTTGCTATGGCTTTGAACCGTGATTTCCACTTTGACACTGCAAATTCGACCTACCACTTGATTGTAAACGAAGTCGGAACTTGTCAGCAAAACTTGGAAACTTGCTCAAGCTGATTTTAAGTAATATATCAAACACGAGAGACTGTGTTTCATCGGGATATCCAAACATCGATAGGAGAGTTGAATATACGACGCGCAGCAGAGTATTTTTGACGAAATTCGAGGTGTTTGGATAGCCGCCGAATGAAACACTGTCTCGAGTGTTTGATATATCTTCTCAATCGAAACAAAAACTAAGGAGTAAACGGAGAAGTAAAATCGTCAAAATCTATGTTAATTAAGACCGGGTATCCAAACCTCCTTCACGGTTGTGATTTTCTTTGTTTTAACTTGATGTAATTATTCTCGAGCACTCTAATAATCAATACTTGGACATTTTGTCTCAACGTTGCAAAGATGCGTTGAAGAGAACATTCGATTTGTAAATCTCAGGGCCTCTCTCCACCCAGGAGTGGAGAAAGTGTCGAGGTTATCTCACAAAAATTAGGAGAGGACCATTGGAGTGACATTCTATCCTGGGAGAGGTAGGGGAATAGCAGCAATGTAAATTGAGTCGTGCAACGGAAATTGAGAGACGGAGGAATGGCCTGGTTGGGGACCTTGTCTTGTGACACGTTCTCTTGCAACTTAATAGGTGTTTCCTACCTCATCAGTCTTATCACTGAACCTGGGATCCGCGAGGTACGTCTCTTTAGCGGCTACAAAATTGAATGCTTCAATCATGCGGTGATACGTCAGAATAGGTCTCTCCTTCATGTCATCTGCACTGAAATTGAACCCTGTCCGCCAAACAGATAGGGTAACAGAAAATAAATTTCTCGCTTCGTATCACAAAGTTTTACTAAAATATCATTTTTATTTAGGCTATAACTATAAGACTGACAAACAGCCATTCCTACAGGTGCAGTAAACTGCTATTTTTTTCAATTTCTACACAAACTGTAGTTAGTGTTGCCCTTGTAAGTAACTGTATCAGAGCTTCGTAAAGACCATTGGTATTGAGTTAACCAAGGCCATATCTGTATCTAACCAACCGTTAATTATGCTCACCATTTAGAATGTTTAAGATGTTTATCAAAGCTGCACCGCCTGCTGGGGGTGGGCTGGTCAATATTTTGTATCCTTTTACCCTAGGGAGGGGGGCTTCCAATGGTTTCACTTCAACAGCTTTGTAATCTTTCAAGTCTTTTAGTGTAATCTTCGAATGAATCGATTTGAAGTCTTTGATAACCTGCAGACAAAGGGAAGCGATAAGAAGGTTACATGTCACGTTAATGTCACGCGTGTCATGACATGATAAAAGACAAGGTTGCGAATGTGTCACGCTGGACTAAGGAAAAATCTTCAGTAAGGTGAATCAAATCTCAGTGTTGTTCTTCGTTGTGCATCTTAGTGTTCTCGGAGCAGTTCACAGTTATGAGCCGCGAGTGAGCCGTTATAGCGAGTGAGGCGTTCACAATATAGCTATACATGTGGCATAGTAACAATACAATACCCCATAGTGGTGGGGGGGGGGGGAGGAGGAAGTGTACATTGAGGTATTTCAACAAATTGTAGCGAGGCTTGTATTCGAAATACATAACAAACAACAGCTGTACCTGCTTTGCCATTTTTCCACTATAGAACTCATCTGCACCACCCTCGGCAACCCTTTGAAGAGTTTTTCCATATTTTGTTCGTTTGATTGGATCGCCCTTCTTGATAAACCTTCCGTTTGGCTTGAGCAACTCGCTGAAAAGGAATTGGATGGGGAAATATTTTGATCAAGAACAACTATTAATTTAAAGCAATGTTAGGCAGAGAGACAGGCACCCAGTCAGACAGAAATGCAGCCCCCGAGATAGACAGTCAGTCAAAAAGTCAATCAGAGAGTCACATAAAGGCAGTCAGGTAGACAACATGAATGTTGTGCCGCGTAGTACTATGAACACAAATGATGTAACAGAGAATTAACTCTGAAGTGTAAATTTTAGTGCTAATTTAACCCATGAATAACCCACTGGGCGTTAGCCCTAGTAAAGGGAATAAGGGAACCACACGAGGTAAAGAAAAAATATTTTGACCCCGGTGGGAAATGAACCCACGACCTCCGGAACAGATCTAGCGTTACTCTGCCGACTGAGCTACGAGGTCGGACAGAGAAAGTCGGGGTCGATTTAGATGGTGAATCGCGGCGAAGAGAAAGTAAGGGTAGATATGAATGTTGTGCCGCGTAGCACTATGAACACAAATGATGTAACAGAGAATTAACTCTGAAGTGTAAATTTTAGTGCTAATTTAACCCATGAATAACCCACTGGGCGTTAGCCCTAGTAAAGGGAATCAGGGAACCACACGAGGTAAAGAAAAAATCTTCCCACCGAGGTCAAAAGATGACAGGACGGAAAACTCGTACAGTGTACGTACCTCCCGTTGTCCCATACAAAGCCTTTTAGAAAACTTTCCTAAGGCTTTGTATGGGAAAACGCAAGGTACTTACAGTGTACAAGTTTTCCGTCCTGTGAAATCAGTTAGATGGTCATTGAGATAGGTTAACAGACAGTCAAACAGAGGGACAGCAAAACTAGAAATATTGGATAGATATACCACATCAAGAAAAATGACATTGCTCACTCGAACTATTGTTAATTATGTCAGAACTGTGCCGCTCACCTTAATCCAGGGTCGTTATTAATAATTCGCTGATTAAGTGAAACTGCTAATTCTAACGCGGGAGTGGCTGGAAATCCTTTAGTAGCGATCTCAACAGCGGGTTGAAACAGATCTTTCCAGGGAAGTCGGCCATATTTTTTCCACGCCGCCTCAAACCCACGCAGCTCACCAGGCACGCCTAAGAATTCTCCTTCTCCTGAATTTCCAGTTTTTTGATCTGAATCAAGAAATGCAAACTAGGCATGAGATAATCAGAATACTTGCAGCTCTCAGTATTCGGGGAGCAGGGATGGCGCAGTCAGGTGACAACGCTCTCCTCTCCCCAGCGTGTCCTGGGTTCGACTCCGGCCTGGTGCCATATTTGGGCTGAGTTTGTTGTTGGTTCTCGCGAAGGTTGATCTATGTGATTTCCGGTTTTCCTCTCTCCATAACAACCAACATTACAAATTCCAATTGGACTAGGATAGAGTATTCACATGCAAACCAGCTAATTGGCTGACGTCGCTTCATCTCTAAATATTGTAATTTATTTAAGCGTGGGGAAAATTAGTCTCCTCCATAGCCGTTTTTTTGTGATGTCACGTAACGCTTCCCCCCCCAAAAAAACAAAAACAGGCTGCCCAGGGACTAGGGAAAAATTTTACTAGCACCAATCAAACGACTGATGCACGTAAGCGAACTTGCAATTCAATTTTGCTCTCTATGTTGGAAATTCTGGACGTCTGAACATACGAATGATTATGATATTTACTTTACAAGAGAAACATGCCATAATTTCGGATAACAAGAAGCAAAATGCCATTATAATGAAACCAAGCGATCTTGTTGCAGTTTAATTGATTGACGTCTGAAAACCAAAGACCAAAGTAGTCAGTCTTAGCCAATCACAAAAGACACAGACAATCCAATGAACCAATCAACACTCGAAGTAGATCACATGTAGCTGACGCCAAGCGCTGGAAAACGTGTGTGAGCGCGTCACGATTGGTTTTGTTTTACTTCTGATTGGATGAAAAAGTGGCGCGAGTTTTTTTTAAGCCAATTGCGTAGCGTAGTTGATGCAAAACGAATTACCTTTTGACACTCAAAAGAAAACTGCTCTATCATCCTCAAGGAAAATAAAGGGTCTTCTATATATAAATGATATGCCTAAATGCTCCAATATCTTAGAATTTCACCTTTTTGCTGATGATACAAACTTGTTTCTTAATAATTCTAACATTATAAACTTAGAAACCAATTTAAATCTAGAACTAGAAAAGGTAAGCAAGTGGTTATATGCTAACAAATTATCTCTGAACATTGAAAAAACCAGCTTTGTGGTATTTCATTCTCCGAAAAAAAGAATAGCTCACAAGTTGAATCTTAGTATCTCCAATATGTCTGTGAAATCTGATACTCAAGTTAAATATTTAGGACTCATTTTTGACTCGAATTTGAATTGGAAACCATACTTGCACGAATTGAGTAAGAAGGTATTGGAGCACTATCTAAAATCAGATATTATGTAAACAGAAACATACTACATCAATTATATTATTCAATTATCTACCCCTTCCTCACCTATGGCCTATCAATTTGGGGCAATACTTATAGCGCTACTCTTAAACCTTTAATAACTCTTCAAAAGAGAGCTATACGTATTATAACTTTTTCAAAACCAGATGAACACTCTGAGCCTCTCTTTAAGGAATTGGAGATACTTAAATTAACTGATCTTGTTACCCTTCACAATGCACTCCTTATGTATCATTACCACTATAATCTTCTACCATCTTCCTTTGAAAATTGTTTTCCAACAGTAGCATCTGTACACTCATACAATACCAGACTTGCTTCCAAATCAACCTATTACATCAATACCATCAAAACAAACTATGGTAAATTCAACATTCGCTTTGCAGCTGTAAAAGTTTGGAATAATCTTGATGAAAACATTAAACACCTCCCCCTTAAAACGTTTAAAAACAAAGTTAAGTCAGACATCTTACAGTCTTACTGTTCATGAGTTTTCAACTGGTATTTGTTTATTTATTTATCTATTCATTTATTTATTTATTTATTTATTTATTTACTCTTTTCATCTCTTTTTATTGTGATTTGATTCCTTTGCTCTAGCTTTAGTGCCAACCTACTTTCTATTTTAAACAGTACTTAGTTTTACTCAGCTCGATTAGCTTTTTAGTTATCCTGAGTGAAAGTTACCTTTTCTTGCGTATTAATATATTCTAATGTAATAATTGACTTTTTTATTTTGGTAATAAAGCTTGTTGTTGTTGTTGTTGTTGTCTTGTAAAGTTCTCAGAGGATCTTCAACAGTCTTCGCCATAAAAATACACTAAAACGACACCTTCAATAAACACTAAAACATTTAGCAAAGCCATAATTAATAGTAGACTTCATAGCTGACCGGTGACGACTGAGGTTATTATTTCTATTTTGTCGATAAGTACCTCACCTCTGTCCGTGAACTTCGCCAGAAGCTGTTGAATCTCCTCCGCTGTCTCAGCTTTTTCACGTGCGGCAACGGCCTCTCTGAAGTTTATCACACTTCTGTTGCCTGCAAAATTACCAAAAGAACTGGTTATTTACAGGCAGCGATATTCATACTTTAAAAGGGTGCTGTTTATTTATTCTTCTTTGTTGAAATGTTGCATTTGACAAACTTAACTTTACTCTCAAAAAGTAAAAGTGAACTTTTCCCCAAAACTTGAAATACAGCCACCTTTACGTATTTGTCAGGTTTTCTGCAAACGCAAGAGAAATTTCGAAACCCAGAGGCAGGCGAAAGCGCTGTTTCTTATTCCAATATTTTGCCATGAACCTGTGTTACCTGGCCTGCTCTGAAAACAAGTCCAGCGTCACTCGCACGTTGGAATCCGCACTATTAACGAAAATCGACGAAATTAAAACTAAGGCATGAAAATTGGACATGCGTCTTCTTCACTCTCGTCGACTACTATCACTAAGCTGCCTGCTAAACTAGCCAATACTCTCATCGGATTACTTGGCTTTGAATTTGATGAGAGGATAGGAAAGCTGGCGCGTTCACACTACGCCAGAGAGATTTGAAAACTACGTTTTCACTCTAAAAACGCATTTAACTTAATGTTAAGACCTTTTGAATATTCTTCTATAGTTTTAGCGCTATACAAATTCCTTATTATTATTATTATTATTATTATTAGTAGTAGTAGTAGTAGTAGTAGTGTTAGTATCAAATGTCCTCCCTCCAAACTACTCGAGAGAAGTTTGAAAGCGCATGAATCATCAGTTATTTTGGATTTTTGTTTGAGAAGAACTGGCGGACAGGGAAACTATGCGATTTCCGTAATGACATCGTTTTTTGAAATGGTTTTTCGTCCACACTAAAACGCAAAGCCGACGTTTTCAAATTCCTCTTGTTTGAAGAGCGTTTTCGTAAAGCTCCATTTTCGTGACGGATTTGTGTGGACGGTAGGCCTAACCATAGAAATAAAGCTGTGTTTTCACATTTCTCCGGCGTAATGTGGAAGGTGCCGAATATACATCACACATATGATTATATCATACCTGTTTTCCTGTCATAAACTATCATAAACCCTCCTCCACCAATCCCAGCTGAATGCGCGTTCACAACACCAACACACAGAGCCGTGGCAATGGCGGCGTCAACCGCGTTCCCATTTTGATCTCGCAAAATTTTAACGCCATATTCTGAGCAAGTTTTGTAATCCGCTGCAACGGCCGCTGTTTTAAACCTGAGGGGATCCGTAGGCTTCAGCGTAAGCTGTCTGAAAAGATTGCATGATTTTGATACGCAATTT
>CM042757.1:20928081-20938081 GCA_022496165.2 Catalaphyllia jardinei | reverse complement strand
GACATCAGGGATCAACCGAATTATAGTAAATCGACTTTCTATGTCCAGTTGACAGAATGGCGAACACATCTTTGCGATTTATGACTGCGAGCAGGGCTGTCAGATCTTCGTTGACACTTTCAATCTCTGGAAAACGCTCCTCGAGTACAGAGGTCAAATTCCTTCGAAGGCACTGTCAGAAACAAAATCAATGTAGAACACAGACGAATCTTGAACGTTTATATAAACTGACAACTGTAGTACTTTGCAAACAAATTCTATCCCTGGTAGAGATCGATAAAGGCAAAAATTTAAACACAAGAAGTGCAGTAACAAATATCCCCACCGCCCTCTCGGTATTGCCAATCAAACGGACCAATCGTAATTATTTGCGTGTTTGTAAAAATATCAACCAACGAGGCTCGAGGGTCAGATCCTGACCCTGGCGTCTTCATGAAAGTGAGATTCAAGTCCAAGGTAAATAGAGGTTTTTCTTTCTCGCCGCTTCGCGACTCGTGTTCGCCTCTTCGCGGCTCTCTCGCAGCTCTCTCCTGCGGTGAAAAATCAAGAAAAACCTCTGGAACCAGGGTATCATACGGGTTTTCTCGTTCAATTTGAAATTATTCTGCACTTGTGAGTTTTTTAAAAAAGCCAAAATTGCACTCGCCGAAGCGGCTCGTGCAATTTCAGCTTTTTGAAAGACTCACTCGTGTAAATCAATTCCAAATTGAACTCGAAACCGTATGATTACCTATACAAATAAGTCGCGAAATTTATCTTCGGCTAACGAGTCGGTCAAAAAAATGTCCACAAACACCAAAGATTCGAAGAAAGCACAGAAATAAAAGAAGGTAAAAAAGTTCCAGTACAGGAAGGATTGAACACCAAAAACAAAATCCTAAAATTTTGTGCCTGCACTCAACATGCTACCAAATTTTGGATTAGCGTTGTTATGAAGTGGTACTCGTCTTTCTGTCTCTTTAACATCTCGTTTTCAAGGATCTGTTGATGTAAAATAAATGATTTATAGTAAACTTTTATGTAGGAATGACTACAGATTTTATTAATGGTCAAGACATGGCAACTGCTGTTAGAACTTGCTCTAGTAAGATTGAGTTATTCATGCGAACAAAAGGAATTGTATATATGGATCAGTCAATCGATTAACTTTGATCTCTACAAGTTAGGGTTATCGACCCTGTTCGGTAAAAAAATACGTCTTAAGGTGATAACACACATGCAGCTTAGTTATTAGTTGCTAATTTGTGGGTGTCAAAATCCTTTAACTTTCTGCTCTCATTGCTTTTAGTTAGTGCGAAAAGCAAGGAGTTACTGAAAAGTGTTAGCCGAGAAGAGGGAGAGAAAAACAATCATTATATTGAGAGAACAGAAAACTACGAGAAAAGCAAAGAAAAAGCGAGGGGATGGACTGCGATCTCCAATTAGCGTTGCTTCCGACAACATTTAATTTTTAGTTAACAATATCTGAAACATTTTAAGATTTCTATATAAATAAGTTAAATTTTCCAAAGGAAGCGTGACATTGACACTAATCACTGCTTTTCTCACATATTCATTTTAACTGATCAGCGGTAGCCTGCCGCGACTCCTCCCTTGCGATAGTCTGCTAGTGCCAGTAGCTGACCGTTATCCTCTTGAACAACAAGCTGAACCACACCCAGTAATTGCTGCGGGGTTCCTGTGTGATAAACAGAAGAGAGTTCTTTTGGCTTTTCACGTGGTATGGCCGGCTGGTAACTTAGCATAGCCTATGGTTTTGGCTGGCTACTGGTTACTGCCAAACAGATTGGCTAAAAAAGCACCTTCTATCAATCAATGAGATCTGTGAATGTGATATCGCGAGTCTGATTGACAACGATGCTGGACCCGGACTGAGGGGTCTGGGTTCGACTCCTGACCGGCGACATTGTGTTCTCGGGCAAGACATTTCACTGTCAGAGGGCGTCTCTCATCTTTTCACATATTTTTTTCCATTAAGCCTCTGAGGAAGGTTTGTCATTGCAAACCAAAATATATGGCAATTTTGTTTAAAATATTTAGTCCTTTATTCGGTTTCCACCGTTGGGATCAGTTTGCCGTCTATATTTTTTATAGTCCACGCTAAAACGCAAAGCCAGCGTTTCCAAATTCCTTCGGTTTGAAGAGCGTTTTCAAACAACTTCTTTTTCTTGATAGCCCCTTACGCAGACGTTCTATGGGCTCGTGTGACAATATGCGTGACATTATAATGCAATACTGCTGAGTTAGAGTGCGGGCTCTCAAGCAATGTCGTTTTCCTGCGCCGGCGGTCAATGCGATCCACATGGCCGACAACAAAGTCGAGTTGAGTTTGTACTGTTCTTTTCCGTCCTTGATATCATAAGGATCATCACAGCTCGTCACACATTCTTCCTCACCGACGAACACGTTTTGTAGGAGAGGAAGATTGCGTGACAAGCCTAAAGCTCGTGACGGATTAGTGTGGACGGTAGATCTATAAACCGGAGAAGTAAAGCTGCGTTATTGATATAGTTTTTCATTTTGATGTAAGTTATTCCTTATGAAAAATTCATTCACCTGTAAATAATGTGGTATCATCCGTGATTCTCTTGTGTCCATATCTCTTTAATGCTTTAATGTACTTCTTTGGAAAGTTTGGTTCAACTAAGACCATGTTAGGAAATAACTGACTATGAAGACGAGGCTTAGAAACAGCGTCTTTCAGACTGTCTCCAAACCAGAAATAGTTCATTAATACCTACACAAACGAAACAAAGTTAGGAAGAAAAATTAGTAGAGGATATTACACGGGGGCGAGAAGATATGAATTTTATATTCTCGTGGCAAGAACAATATCTCACTCGTTTGCTGCGCTCACTCGTGAGATATTGTTCTTGCCACGAGAATATAAAATTCATATCTTCGAGCTAACGGGTAATGTTCTTTTTGTTATATAGACATACTGATGAAGGCGTTTTTGACGATTTTCCGAAGATTTCCGACCACTTTCAAAGATTTCCGAAGATTTTCAAAAATTAATCTCAAGGCCAGACGAGAGTTCCCGAACATTTCCCGAAAAGTTACGAGGATTGCCAAAGTGGAAGAGGAAGACCGAGGAAGACCCGAAGATGTTTTGATCATACACCAACGAATTTAAGTACAATTTAAGAGACAAACTTGATATCAGTGAAATCATCGATATCTTCACTAGTGAGGATATGGAAAATACGCCACTCGAGTCCCGGGTGCAGTTTCGTATGAATTTTACGAGTGGTGTATTTTCCAGTAAAACACTCTTGTCTATATACGAAACTGTATTTATTTACCTGTGATAAAGCAGTTGCGATATATTTCCCTCCAGCAGCTCCGATAACCATTCTAACATTGCCATCACCATCTGTGATGATGGACGGTGAAGCAAGAGACATGGGGCGTTTCCGAGGCTTGAGTGAGTCCGTTTCCAAATTGAATTCACTGGCCCACAAGTTCACTGCATCCCACAACTGATCATTGTAGATTATTCCAAGCTCGGTGCTGCGCATTTTAGAACCGAAGCTAGAAAATAAAGCAGTCGAAGCTTCTTTAGATTCACTATGAAAATCGTACGTACGCTGCCAAAAATCTGTTACGTTCTTTGGGTTCGTCACAAACAATACTACATTAATTAACAAACTGCTTCAGAGCCGTGGCCTTCATTTGAATGGTTGCATAAGGGTTTTATCCGCAGACTTAAATGTTAAAACTACTTTTTAGAGAATAATAAACAGTAACGTATGAAAGCACCGCTCGATAGCTTTTATCTGAATGATCACACATTAGGGTTTCACCAACAGACCGCAAAGATAAAACTGTACGGCGTAAAACATAGTAACCAGTGCAGCATGAAAGTACTGTTCAAAAGCTTTCATTCAATTGGTCAAAGATTACGATTTCATTCAGATATCTAGTACAGGCTACAATCGTAGACTGTATATTATAGTCATGATCCCTTTGCTTACTGTTTGTTGATTGACGTTGTCAAGGCAACAGCATTTCCTTCTTCGTCAAGCACAGACAAGTGAGTTGTACCATCTGTCACATCAATGTGGTAGTTAATCGGACCGTAATAGTCGTAACTGTGGTGCTTATTGTCAATTTTTTTGCGTAGCACCTCGCCTTCGTCAGCATCCAACATTTTCCTGACAATCTGTTAAAAGATAAAACTTTGTGAATAACTCATCAGCACCAGATCGTTGCGTATTACATGGCTAGCTCCGTGAGTGGGCGAGATAAACCTAATCCTGTACTGTTGTTGGCTACCCGAGCGGAGTAGGTTATGCTCGGGATTATCCGCTGTGTCCCGCAAGAACAGGCCAGATCTCTTTATGTGACGCACTCATCACTATGCAAGCAAACTTCCCGCTCTGCGCCAATCCCAAGAAATATTCATTACTCACCTCGTCTCCCTTGTCATCAAAGGCAGGATCTGTGAGGTACGTCTCTCTGGCAGCTACAAAGTTAAATGCTTCAATTATACGGTGATACGTCAGAACCGGGTGCTTTTTCATGTCCTCTGGGCCAAACTTAAACCCTGCAAAACATTTCGGATGATTTAATTTCGGACAAAATAGGTGCTCAAAAATGAAACGTTCCAAAATTTTGCTACGTCCGAAATATTTATACTACATTATAAAACTTCTAAGTCATTCTAAATTGTTGTGCGACGCCATCAAATTCATTTGTATTCAATATACACGATAGAGCGTTTACTTAGAGTATAGGCTTTGTTTAAGCGGACTCTAGTCGGTGTATCTGTGAGTGTGTTGTAAAATTGTCTTTTTCGCAGATGTTACTTCAGTGTAATTCGTATTTTTTAGGCGTAAATTTACTTTGCTGAAACATAGCTAGTACAGTTATGTTTCAGCAAAATGTTTTTGTCGAAAATGAGATCAAAGGTGTTCCAAAATAGATCCCTTCAGTCGTTCAAAATGAAACGCCCGAAATTTGAACATCAGACAGAGAATAGCGGAGTTTTAACAGACTGAAAGACGTTACAAATCGAACTTACCTTTAAGAATGTTCAAGATATCAATCAAGGCTGCACCCCCTGCAGGGGGTGGGACGGTCATAATTTTGTACCCATCTACCCCAGGAAGGGCGGCCTCCAACACTTTGACTTTACTAGCTTGGTAATTTTCTAAATCCTCGACGGAAATCGTAGAACCGATGGATCTTAAGTCTTTGACAATCTGTTCATGTTTTAAAATGTTAATAAATACATTATTAACTAAAATTTAAAATGTTGGGCATTCCAAAGTTACCAAAACAAGTATCGTGCGGCACTAATCGAATCTAACTCCCAGAGATCTAGGCCTACTGGGAAGAGAGCTAGAGAGATCTGGAAACGACGAGTTCAATCCCGGCATTGGTGGTGATTGAGAACTGAAAGCGTGCGAAAATATCAAGAAAAAATATTACGACCCATGTTTCGAGTCAAGGTTGTGATAAGCTAGTGTGAAAAATTTAAAATGGCAGACAAAAAGTCTTCCCACTCACAATTGGTTTATATCGCTCTGTAAACCAAGTAAACGTTTCCATACCTGCTCCGCCATTTTTCCTGTGTAGAAAATATCTGCAGATCCGGATTTCGCTATCTTTTTAAGAGTGTTTCCATATTTTGTTCTCTTTATGAAGTCACCGTTTTTAATAAATTTACCATTTGGCTTAAATAATTCACTGTATTGAAAGAAAAGCATATTCTAGGTAAATGTAATTTGAAAAACCCAAGCTGTGCAGCTATATTTAGTCAAGCTTGCGTTGCTCCTCCCCCAACCCGGCCCCAGGAGGGGGAATTCCCACGTGATCTGGTCGGCCATGATCGTCGAAAAATGTTATTAAATCCCGAAAGGAGAGCAATCTGGACGTTGCTCGAACTTAATTTGATCACTAAAAGGTACTACCTAAAAACGGACATGACAGCATTTTTTAAAATTATTTCTTCGATACTTCAACAGCTAAAAATAGAGTTGTTTCGTTCTGAATACCCTAAGTGAGACCAAAATATGTGAATTAAACCCTTAAGCGAGACGACAAACTTCCCTCAACTTTACGTAGGCCCCCTCCCTCCCCTCCCCCTTCCCCTTGCTGCGTACGTTGCTTACCTCAACCCGGGGTCGTTTGTCACGTTGGGTCCATTCCTTTCCACTGCAGCTATCAAAGCGGGAGTGGCTAGGAAACCTTTAGTAGCGATCTCAATAGCAGGTTGAAACAGGTCTCCCCAGCTTAGTTTCTTACTTCCATGTTCCTTCCACGCCATCTCAAATCCTCGTAGCTCACCTGGCACCCCAACAAATTCCCCTTCACCTGGCACTTTGGTTCTCATTTCTTGAAATTTGAAAATACAGCAATATTTTCGCGATACTGTGTTTTCAACTGTGCATCGAAGGTAATTAGACTATTACCTTGCTTTTGGGTTTGGTTTTACTACATTCTGATATTGGCTGAGTATTCTTGGAGTGGTTTTCCTTTGAGTGTCGAAAAGCAATGGGTTTTGCATCAACTACGCCACACGATTGGCTTAAAAAACTCGCGCCTCTTTTTCATCCAATCAGAAGTAAAACCATAGCCACGTGACTCACTCGCATTCAATTTCTCGTGCTTTGCGTCAGCTACACGTAATTACATTGAGCTGTGATTGGTTCACTGTCTTTACTGGATTGTCTGTGTCCTTTGTGATTGGCTAGAGTGCTTACTATGGTTTGCTTTCACAATACTCAATTGAAAACCTCTCTACCGTACAGCGGCGACACTAGGTAAACCGTAAGAGCAGCTTATAAAATTTATGTAAAATAAATAGCTAAAAGGTGATGAAGGTCTGACCCCCTACATCGCCAGTTTTGCCTAAAATTTCATTAACTTGAAGCCAGCGATGGTGTGTGCACCATACTCGTTTGACGGTTATTAACAGTCCCGGGTTTGAACTCGGTTGGCTGTAGTCACGATCTTTAACCGTGAGTACTTATTGAAAGAAAGCTACACCAGAAATTCGTGTAGGAGCCAGCGTCTCAACTAACCGTTGAGGTGGCAAAAGTTCAAAAATTCACTGGAATGAGCTTTTTCCGTTGAATAAAAGTAAAGTAGAACAGAGGTTCCAGACCCCAATTGTCGTGGGATAAATAGCTTTTCAATAAATTTTAATTGTTATACTTTTGAAAATGTGTGTTGACTAGCATACGAAACGTTAAGTTCATAAAATGCATGTTTTAAAATTATCACCGCTGTTTGTGTTGTATCTTCAAAATGGCCGATAATCGAGAGTTTATAGAAGAGAAGAGGACAGTACAAGAAATTGATTATGTTCGACGCTGTCCTTACCTCTGTCTTTCCATTCAAACATTAGATGCTGGAATTCTCTCATCGTTTCTGCTCTTTGAAGCTTATTTACACTTTCTCTGAAGTTGATAGCCCTTGTCTTTCCTGCAGGTAATGCAACAAATACTGTTAAGTTAAACTAACGCAGAGTGTGACTAAAAGCTGAAATATTTACCTGCTAGTAGAAATGGTCTGCGTGCAGTGATGTAGAAATTTTTTTTTGCTTGCGTCGAATTAAAAATCTGATAGATTGCAGAGATAAAATATGCAAAATGTGAAAACGGAAAGTCGTTCTTTGTTGAATTTTACTAAAGAACACAATTTTCCGCTAATAAATCTCTAAAACTGGCTATTAAAAAGTTTTCTAGCCCATTCCAGGCTCTCGGTCAGTGGAGACGATCGAAAAAGCGGACAGGCGCGCAACGAACGAACGAACGGGGCGTAGTACTCGTCACTGATCTCGCCAATATCGCTGATCCCGCTCGCTGCACTCCCGCTTTTTCGATCGTCCCCATTGACCGAGAGTCTGGAACAGGCTATAAATACTAGTTTTTGGCAGTTTTGTTATATTCAAGTCGATTAATAGGGTTACTGGGTTTGTCTACATTTAAAAGTCTTTCCGTATTACCTTCCTTTAGAAAACAGTCCTAAGAAAATATGTGCGCCGATTGGTGAAAAGTCCTGATTCTATATCTCGATGTAGTGATAGCGGGAGCATAGAGAATTTACATTTTGATAATCAAAGTTAACAAGTTGTTCAGTTTCCTTTCGCTAGTCACGGTGTATTCTAAAAGTTTTAGTATAAATCTACTAGCGTTCTATCAAGAATGCCGTTCTATGATTGTCTATACGCTACTCACTATCTATTCTGTGACAGATAGTGAGTAGCGTAGCTGTGTGCGCTAGACGCCGCATCTTAGCGTTTTCAAGGTGTCTGTTAAGAAGATTTAGATAAAGTTTTGAACAACTAGTTGGATTTATATTAAAACAGTTAGATTATTCGCTCTCAATTTCTATGCGTGATAGTTGATTCGGGCTGCGCCCTCGTCAACTATCACGCGATAGAAATCTCGAACTCATAACCTATTTTTTTAATAATAATTGTTTAATAGAAACACTCGTGAAAGTTTGGGAGAACTTGAAAAAGCTGTGGAAACACTCGCTTGTGGCTCGTGTTCCCACAGAATTTCTCGTTCTCTCAAACTTCCACTCGTGTTTCTGTAGCTCGATTGAAACACAGTACATGTTTTCTATTTCTTAATTAAATGTGAGACTGAATAGTCTAGAGACATGAAAATCAAGGACTTGAGAATAACTACATCGGGTTTAACTGTAGGATGCCCGTTGTTCTGTGATTTTGAGATCGATGTACTAGAGCAATATACACATATACATTAATCTCTGTACCTATTCTATATTCCTGGTCCCAGTTCAGTGTTCAAAGACTGGATAACGCTTTCCAGCGAATAGCGTTGTATGTTTGCTTAACACTTATCCACTTGATAGCGAATTATCCGGTGGATAGTGTTATCCAGCCTTTGAACAACTAGTGACTTTGAACAACTTTGCGACAAATTACAAAGTTTTTACAAACGGATTAATTCTTCGTCAAACAAAAACGCTTTGAAAACAAAAATAAATGTCTTTATGTCTTTTTATGTATTTTCTAGTTAAAATATAATAAAATGGTTATTTCAATTTTCAAGTTACTAGGTACAAACCCCACCTACATGTACACACGACGTTCAACTGTCATGAACAAAGGATTCTCCAGTCCATTCATACTGGTTTGGACCAGACATCACTGCCTTCGTCACAACTGAATTTTATCACTTTCCTTTCCAAGACTGCAGAATTCTATACTTATAATTGGTCAATCGTGTGGAAATGGCGCCTTCTTTCATATATAATTTAGGTTTTTTAATGCAACGGTTCAACCAGGATAAGTTCTGCAGTATGGATGAGGGTCGTACCGGGGTATTCTCGTGATGCGTAATTGGCTCATTTTATTGTACATATAGCGAAAATTTTAGGTAATAAACCCTGCAAATAGAATTCTATATGTGCTATATTTTCACATGTGAAAGAGCGATACATCCAATGAACTTCGCGCATAGCATTCTTCACATGTGAAAATATAACCAATCATCGCTCAGAGTAGAATCGCTTAGCCAATCAGAGCAAAGCATTCAAATGGCTTCCCAGAAGCGTGGTCTTGAAATCAGGGCCCGCTTAAAACATGGTTTCGGCTTCCGTTTTAGTTAACTTTCGGAAACAGCAGCGGAATATATCTGACATCCTAGCTTGATCGTTAGCGCTTCAGCTTCAGCCAACAGTCACCTCAGCAAGTCTCATCTCTGTTTCAGGGGCGAACATACAAGGAGGAACATTCAACATTTCTATAAACAGCGTAAGTCAACAGAGTCCGAATTTGTCTTTGCACAGCGCGAAGCGCCGTCATGGACAAGCCAAACGATTTCACACTTTGTGCTTTAAATACGAACTCACCGTATTGTATTTTAGTTTGTGTAGGCTCATTTGGACTTTAGACAAGCGAAAAGATTTCACACTTTGTGTTTTAAATACGAACTCCCCGTATTGTATTCTAGTTTGTGTAGGCTCAGTTTTGTCCGCTTGTTGCTGGACAGAAAGCGAAATTGTTTTTTATTAC
>CM042757.1:20888439-20913081 GCA_022496165.2 Catalaphyllia jardinei | reverse complement strand
TAGAAAAAGTACGCCAAATTCCTTGCAGTACAGCACTCGAAGCCGCCATCAAAAGAGTCCCACAGAATTCCATTTGTAATTACATTTAATCCAGCCTTACCGAATATACCTTAAGTCATTTCCAGCAACCTTAACATTCTTCGTTCTTCACAACGATGCCTAGAAGCATTTTCTTCTCCTCGTATATCGTACCGCCGTTGCAAAAACCTACGTGACATACTGGTCAGGGCCAAACACCGCAGGCAAGGATCCCCGGCTTCAGGAGCTTTTCGTTGTCACAGAAATAGATGCAAGACGTGTCCTTTCATTACAGAGGGAACCACATCTTATACTTTTTTCTCTACCAACGAACAAAGACACATACGACATCACATCACCTGTTCTTCCTCCAATCTCGTTTATATGATACAGTGCAACAAATGCAATGTTCAATATATAGGCGAGACTATACGTCATCTCAGCGACAGATTTGGTGAACACAGACGCGCAATCGAAAGAGTCCTCGCAAAACAACACATTGATCAACGAACCGCCGTTTCAGATCATTTTACCCTCAGTTCCTGCGCATTCTATGGACAGCATAGAACTCGTTCCTCTAGAACTCATCACCTCAAATAGAGATGCCATTCGTACGGCAAGAGAAGCCTTTTTAATCTCCAAGGGCAAGACCGTTGAACCCTTTGGACTGAACAGGCGTGACGAAATTTGATCTATTTACTTTTTTTTATTTTTCTGTATATACATTCGTTTTGGTACAAGTTAAAATTTGTCTCTATTTTTGTCAACCTATCATATCAGGTATATTCCTTTCAAGGTATCATTTAAATTTTGTAACCGTTTTATCAATAGTTACTTAGCTTCATTGTAGCCCCTGAGGAAGGTTAGTCTTATCTAACCGAAATATTGGGAATTAAATTTAACATTTAAAGCCTTCTGGTCAGCCTTTCAATTGGTTTTATAGTTTATTTTTCACTGCTGATCCCGATCTAACCAAGATCCGGCTTCACTCCGCTGCTGTTTGTACAAGTGGTCCTTACATCACAGTTTACACAATTGCGTCTTTTTCCGTTATCAATCCGTTATTCTCTGTTGTTCATTATAACTGAAGTTATACTAAAACAATTATTCCCCTCAGGCGCAATGAATATTGTCGAATAATCCCCTCGAGGATTCACTTCGCCTTCGGCGAATAATTGTTAAATATGGAGAATAGCTTGCAAAATGGGTGTTCTTTTCAAATAAAGCAGTTACTGGAGACTAATCCTCCACAATTATTTTACAAAGTCAGTCCCTTGAATTGGGTTACCAAATTGTTTTAAGGTTCAGCGAGCAGGAAGCTCTGCTAAAGCTGGGGTTTGGGGAGAAATTGCAGCAAAGCCTTCACAGCTTCATGTCTGGTCACCAAGTTTTTCTTGTCCAAGCAACAAACATGGCGTCCTTGACTAGACCAATTTACAGTTGTCGGCTGAGTGGCAGCGAGGCTGCAGTTGACTTTGTTTTTATACAGACCTCGCCGCTTTTATTATGAAAATCAAGTTGTTCTTATGCTAACTAGTTGTCATTTACGCAAGAAAAGCTGAGAGGTCTGTATCAAAACAAGGTCACCTTCAGCCTCGATTGCATTCATGGCCAGGTAACTAAGCACACAACTGTAAAATGGCCTCTTCACAAAAACGATGTTTTGGAGATCGTAAAGAAGCCACAAGAAGCCTAAAATAAAATTTTATTTCTTTTGAATAAAGTTGAAATGTGAAAAATTACATTGCCCTGGTATTCTTGTAAGCGCTTGAATGAAGATCGCTTAACAAGCTTTATGTCGAAGAGCTCTTCTTCAATGGAATGGCAACTTGAGGCATTTGAAAGCAGGACATCATTATGGAGACTAACTGAAAAGTTTGTTTTAAAAAATAAGCTTTCCACAGGAAGCGTGAGATAACCTCATGGCGTCCGAAACTTTGGATTCATTGACTCTAACCACTGCTTTTCTTACATATTAATTTTAACTGGTCAGCGGTAGCCTGCCGCGACTCCTCCCTTGCGATAGTCTGCTAGTGCCAGTAGCTGACCGTTGTCCTCACGAACAACAAGCTGGACCACGCCCATTATTTGCTGCGGGGTTCCTGTGTGATAAACAGAAGAAATTTCTTTTGGCTTTTCATCTGGTATGGTCGACTAGTAGCTTAGCATAGTCCATGGTTTTGGCTGACTACTGGTTACTGTTACTGTTACTGTTACTGGTTACTGTTTGATTGGTTCTCCCATTGTTGCCTCATGTTGCCAACAATGCTGGACTCTAATTGAGTTGTCTGGGATCGAGTCCTAGTCGGCGACATTGTGTTTTTGGGCAAGACATATCACTCTCAAAGGGCGTCTCTCCATCAGCCCATAATAGCCTCGGGATGGATTATTATCATATTCTATTCCTTTCATTACTCGTCCATGCTACGGAAACTAGGATAAGCTAGCTAGGTTCCGGCGGTACCTCTTAGCCTGACGCAGACTTAATCTTTCTATAGCATTTAGTCTACTAAATGAGAAATACAGTCTAACCTTTCGCTATGCGTAAGCGCAAGCGGGAGGTGATCGCTTACGAGAGCTCAGGCCATATTGCGTCAAAATTTTGCCTTATTAGCATATAGTAACTACAAAAAATTACCCCATGTTGAACGTTTTATTCATTTGAAAAGGCAATTTCACGAAAAATACTGTACTTCCCATTGAGAAAGTTCCGTCTTTTATACTACCTACTGTAGGACATCCTAAGAATTTGATTATGTTGCAACATTTTATTATCCAGTGTGTGCTCTATTATCTGTCGAGTGGTCGCTTATGGGAGGTCAAAAACAAAAGAAAGTTACAAACTTTTATCCCTAAAAGTGGCCGTGCTCGTTTACGAGAGGTGATCACTTACAACCGGGTTCCAGATACAATAATTTGACTTGGTAATTTTTGGTATTTTAGAAAACTGGTCGCAGAGGGGAGCCCGGGTGGTCGCAAGCTGTGGTTCTACTGTAGCAACTCGGCTGTGCTTCATTGAAAATTAGATCATAGAAACTCGTGTTGATGGTCTTCAAACGATCACAGCTATTTGTATGAAAGAGAGACAAGGTAGCTAGGCATGCAAAAGCATAATTGCATATTTGAATTGTATGAAAAATACTCCTCCTCTGTGCATGTGCCGCTGAAACTTTTACCTCTCATCTTTAAAATCAAACGTTGTTTTCTGTCTTCCGGGATCCTTTCAGATCAGGTTAAAACTTATTATTCGTTTATTTTTTCTTTCAAAAAAAGCAACGTTTCAGATGATTTTACTTGCCTTCTTTAGGAAGTGAGAAAAATTAAAAGTCAATATAGCGACTGATATTTTCTCTGCTTCCTAACCACTATAGGGCACCTCACATGAAATGAAAGTCATGGCGAAATTAAAATGCGCGGCAAAATGTCGTCAACAGATACAATGTGAGGATCACTTTAACATGAGTTTGACTCGTCACCGTCTCTGTATGCAGTTAGACCCCCGAGGAATTTGAAAGCGGAGGTTTCACTCTGAAATCGCTTCATGCAAATGTTTTTCATCCACGCTACACAGGAGTAATTTAAAAACGAACAATTACCGGTCAGTTTGGATTGTCTTTGAGTCAAAATATATCATGATTATCGTAACGTCACTGTTTTCGAAAAGCTTCGTTTTCAAAATGTTTTTCGTCCACACTTAAACACAAAGTCAGCGTTTTTAAATTCCTCTGGTTTGAAGAGCGTTTTCACAAAGCTCCGTTTTCGTGATAGCCTCCCACACAGTAGTTCTTTGAGCTTGTCACACACTCTTCCTCCCCACGGACACGTTAGTTGGAGGGAGGAAGATTGCGTGACAGCCCAAAAAACGTCTGTGTAGGAGACTATTTTCGTGACGGAAAAGTGTGAACGCAAGGCCTAACCGGAGAAATGAAGCTGCATTTTCAAATTCCTCCGGCCTTACTTATTTACATAGTTTTTCATTTTGATGTGAGTTATTCCTTATGAAAAATTCATTCACCTGTAAATAACGTGGTATCATCCGTGATTCTCTTGTGTCCATATCTCTTCAATGCTTTGATGTACTTCTTTGGAAAGTTGGGTTCAACTAAGACCATGTTAGGAAACAACTGACTATGAATACGAGGCTTAGAAACAGCGTCTTTCAGACTATCTCCAAACCAGTAATAGTTCATTAATACCTACACAAACAAAACAAAGTTAGAAAGAAAAATAACGACTGAACCTCTATGTGAATAGCTGTTTGTGCAAACTGTCAGTCTGCCTATATAATAAAAACGTTACTCGTTGGCTCGAAGATATGAATTTGACTTTTGTCGTCTTAAGAACAATAATTTACTGACTTGCTACGTGCCTTGGTGAAATATTGTTTTTATCACTCGAAAATAAGAAGGCAGCGTTTCCGAGTGGTTTAGGGTGCTGGTGTTTTAATCCTGGCGGTCCCGGGTTCAAGGTCCCCACCCTGCATGCCACTAGCTTCGGCAGGCCCGAGTTCAAATCCTCAGTCACGCTTTGTAAAATGCCAACTGCTAGTTAGGATTTTTAATCATGTTATGTTTATTTGAAATATTTGTTTCCTTTGTTTCAGTGGCATGCCTATGAATTAGTTAAGCTTGGTGCTTGCATAGCTAAGTGCAAGACCAAGATAAATAAGATTTTACATTACAACATTCATATCTTGGCGCCATCAATAATAATATTAATAATATTAATTATATTATTATATACTGTATTTATTTACCTGTGATAAAGCAGTTGCGATATATTTCCCTCCAGCAGCTCCGATAACCATTCTAACATTGCCATCACCATCTGTGATGATGGACGGTGAAGCAAGAGACATGGGGCGTTTCCGAGGCTTGAGTGAGTCCGTTTCCAGATTGAATTCATTTACCCACAAATTCACTGCATCCCACAACTGATCGTTGTAGATTATTCCAAGCTCCATGCTGCGCATTTTAGATCCGAAGCTATAGAAAAAAAAAAGCAATCGGAGTTCCTTTGGATGGAAATCGTACTATACGAACGGAGCCAAAAATCTGTGACTTTCTTTGGGGGCGTCCCAGCAACAGCATTACAAAACGAAACCACAGAAAAGTACTGCTTAAAAGCCGTGGCCTTCATTTGAATGACCTTAAAATAAAAAGCACCCTTGAACAGCATCATAAGCAGTAACCACATGAAAGTACCGCTCAATAGCTTCCATTTGAATGGTCACACACTAGGGATTCATCTACAGACTTAAAAGTTAGAACCACCTTGTCCAGTATAATAAACAGTACCACATGAAAGTGTTACTTGATAGATTTCATTTATTGAAGGGTCACACACTAAGGTTTTACCCCCAGACCCAAAAGCTAAAACTATGCTGTACGCCGGGTACAACACAGTAACCAGTACAACATGAAAGACCATGAAAGTACTTCTCAATAGCTTTCACTGAGTTGAAATGGTCAAACATTACGGTTTCAGTCAAAGGCCTACTACTTACCACAATGGTACCCTGACTGTATATTATAGTCATGATAGGCCTTTTGCACGATCCGGTTACATGGTACGAAATAAATTATGCTGGAAGGCAAATAACGCAGTGGGACTTTCAAAACAAAGGAAAATCGGGCTGGACTGGTAAGAGTTCCTTTGTTTTGAAAGTACCCACTGCGTCATTTGCGTCCCAGCGTGATTTATTCTGTACCATGTGACCAGATCGTGCAAAGGGCCTATTCCCTTTGCTTACTATTTGTTGATTGACGTTGTCAAGGCAACAGCATTTCCTTCTTCGTCAAGCACAGACAAATGAGTTGTACCATCTGTCACATCAATGTGGTAGTTAATCGGACCGTAATAGTTGTAACTGTGGTGCTTGTTGTCAATTTTTTTGCGTAACATCTCGCCTTCATCAGCATCCAACATTTTTCTGACAATCTGTTAAAAGATAAAACTTTGTGAATAACTCATCAGCACCAGAACGTTACATATTACATGGCTAGCTCCGTGAGTGGGCGAGATGAACCTAATCAAGAGAAAATGAGGTGTCTCTTGACCTAATCCTGTCCTATCCGCGCTGGCAAGGTTGTGCTCGGGATTACCTCACCTCGTCTCCCTTGTCATCAAAGGCAGGATCTGTGAGGTATGTCTCTCTGGCAGCTACAAAGTTAAATGCTTCAATCATACGGTGATAAGTCAGAGCCGGGTGTTTTTTCATGTCCTCTGGGCCAAACTTGAACCCTGTCCAGGAAGATAAATATCTATCAGAGACAGGACACATTCATTACTTTTCGGACAATTTTAATTTCAGGAAAAATAGGCCGGTGTCCAAAGATGAAACTGAAATTTTAAAGTGTCAGAAATAATTACACTACAATATAAAAATTTTAAGCACATTCTAAATTCTTGTGCGACGCTATCAAATTCATTTGTATTCAAGGCCAATGTACACGATAGAGCTTTTACTTTAAGTAGGCTTTGTCAGCTCTTTTTGTCATTTATGGAGCGGACTCTAGCTTAAAATATGTAACGGCTTGATAGAATTTGTGTCATTTTCTAGTCGGTGTATCCGTTAAACCTTGAGTGTGTTGTAAAATAGTCTTTTTCGCAGATGCTATTTCTGAATCAGTGTAATCCGTATTTTTTAGGCGTAAATTTATTTCAACTTTGTTTCAGCAATATGTTTTTGTTAGAAATGAGATTAAAGGTGTTCCAAAATAGATCCCTCCAGTCGTTCGATATAAAACGTCCGAAATTTTAACATCAGACATCAGACAGAGAATCAGACAGACTGAAAGACGTTACAAATCGAACTTACCTTTAAGAATGTTTAAGATATCAATCAAGGCTACACCTCCTGCAGGGGGTGGGACGGTCATAATTTTGTACCCATCCACCCCAGGAAGGGCAGTTTCCAACGCTTTGACTTTAACGGCTTGGTAATTTTCTAAATCCTCGACGGAAATCGTAGAACCGATGGATCTTAAGTCTTTGACAATCTGTTCATGTTTTAAAATGTTAATAAATACATTATTTATTAAAATTTAAAATGTTGGGCATTTCAAAGTTTCCAAAACAAGTATCGTGCGGTACGAATCGAATCTAATTGCAAGAGATCTTCTGCCAAAAGAGAGCTTGAGAGATCTGGAAACGAGTTCAATCGAAGGATTTGTGGTGATTGAGAAAAGCGCGGGAAAAGAGCAGGAAAAAATGTTGCGACCCGTGTTTCGAATGGTTGTGATTGGCCACTTGCAGGAGGCTGCTGCTAATTGCGAAAAGTTAAAAAGGAAGACAAAAACGTCTTCCCATTCAAAATTGGAGTATTGGCTCTGTAAACCTAATAAACATTTCATACCTGCTCCGCCATTTTTCCTTTGTAGAAGATATCAGCAGATCCGGATTTCGCTATCTTTTTAAGAGTGTTTCCATATTTTGTTCTCTTTATCAAGTCACCGTCTTCAATAAACTTACCATTTGGTTTGAATAATTCACTGTGTTGAAAGAATAACATATTCCAAGTAAATTTAATTTGAAAAAACTTAACCCAAGGAGGAAACTCTTTCTTCTCATGAGGCCAATGGCCTTTAATTCCCTAAAAGATGAAATTGTTGGACCCGGCATCAACCTAACTACCTGACCAACCCACACTCGCACTGTTAGTGGGAAGCAAGCTTCTTCGATCATAAATTCTTAAGCAGTAAATCACAAAATACAATAATTACTTACAAACTTTACTGCAACCTTTCTGCCATCTCCAAACAGTAAATTGCTAGTTAAACACCTACCGTATTTATTCGATTAAACGCCACGGTGTTTTTTAAATTTTTCATGATTCGAGTGACGCGTTTATACAAGGACGGCGTTTATTTAAAATCCAATTTATTTCTTGCAAACAATAGTATTGTAACTGAACATTTGAACTTATTTAAGCTGAACTACCGGATATTGTTCTCGTGTTTTGTTTATATTCCTTTGAGCTTCGATTGTACTGATATTAAAACATGGTTACAATCAAAAATGAATTTTTTACGCTTGCTCAAATTTGATTATTACGGCATTTGCTTTTTGAGTTTATTATTTGAATAAACGTCGCATCATGATGATCAATAATTCTACTCTAAAATGCGGCGTTTATTCGAGGGCATGGTCGTTAATCGAGTAAATACGGTAGCGAAAAACTGTTTAATCCTGGGGAGTGGGACGGGCGTGTCTTACTGGGTTTGAGGAGCTATCTATTCAAGCTTGCGTTCCCCCCCCCCCCCCTCCCCTTTACCCCTTCCATCCAGGAACGGGAATTCCTAAGTGATCTAGTCGGCGATGATCGTCGAAAATGTTTGTGAAACCCCGAAAGGAGACTGATCTGGGCTTTGCTCGAACTTTTGTTTGACCACTACCTGAAAACGGACATCACAAACCTTTTTAAAATCATTTATCGACACTAAAGATAGTGATGCTTTGTTCTGGAAACCCCCCAAGACGACAAGCTTCTCTGAACGTTCCGTATGAGATCCCCCCCCCCTTTTGCTGGGTGTGTTGCTCACCTTAACCCAGGGTCGTTTGTCACGTTGGGTCCATTCTTTTCCACTGCAGTTATCAAAGCGGGAGTGGCTAGGAAGCCTTTAGTAGCGATCTTAATGGCAGGTTGAAACAGGTCTTTCCAGCTTAGTTTCCCGCTTCCATGTTCCTTCCACGCCATCTCAAATCCTCGTAGCTCACCAGGCACCCCAACAAATTCACCTTCACCTGGCACTCTGGTTCTTGTTTCTTGAAATTTGAAAATACAACAATTTGTTCCTGACACTAAGTGGTTTCCCTCAGTCAACTGAGTGTCGAACAGAATTAGACAATTACCTTGCTTTTGGTTTTACTACATTTTGAGATAGGCGGAGTAGTCCTAGAGTGGTTTTCATTTGAATGTTGAGGAGTAATCGGTCTTGCATCAACTATGCCACACGATTGGCTTAAAAAAACGCGCGCCACATTTTCATCCAATCAGAAGTAAAACAACGTGACGCGTTCACACGCGTTTTCCCGCGCTTTGCCTCAGATACATGTAATCACTTTGAGCTGTGATTGGTTCACTGGATTGTCTGTGTTCTTTGTGATTAGCTAAAGTAATTACTTTGATTTTCGTTCCACGACACTCAATCGAAAACCTCTCTATTTTTGTCGTGGCAACTCGATGCAATTTTTGTGGCGCTAAAGTTGCATCAAGTTTTAAACATGTTCGAAACCCCTGCGATATCGCGGCGACAAATCGCACTGAAAATCGCACCTGGTTTACACGTGCGATTTTGAAGTTGCAATTTTAGCGCGACAAAAATTGCATCGAGTTGCCGCGACAAAAATCGCCTGTGTAAACGGGCTTTAACGTACATTGGGACTAGGTAAATTGTAGCAGCTTATAAAATTTATGTAATCTAACAATCAGAAACGAAATTCAATCAAAGAACAAAATATAATGCAATTTTATTAAAAACTGCAGCATTGAATAATGCAATTCAAGAGTTTTTATTGGCCTAGCCAAGACGGTGTACGAGAAAATATCACAAGGCGAAGGGGATTTTTAGGATTTTGCTCGTTCATGCTTCATTAAAGAATAATTCTTTGTTTGGGCAAAGAGAACATTTTCTTGTTTCAGAATGGTTAGTCGTTCATCAGAGATAAATAGCTAAAAGATGAAGAGCTACGTCGCCATTTTTGTCTAAAATTTCATTAATTTAAAGCCAGATAGGTTTACACTTTCGGTGCATGTCTTGTGCATGATACCCGTTTGACGGTTATCAACCTTCCCGGGTTTGGATTTAGCTGGCTGTAGTCACGATCTTTAACAGTACCTCTTGAAATACGGCCACTTGGAAATTTTAAGTCACCAGAGGTTTATGTAGGAGCCAGCGTCTCAATTAACCGTTAAGGTGCCGGTAAAGGTTCAAAAAGATACTTGAATTAGCTTTCTCCTTTAAATAAAAGTAAAGTAAAAGAGAAGAGTACAGTACAAGACATTGATTATGTTCATTGCTTGTGTTCAACACTGCCCTTACCTCTGTCTTTCCATTCAAACATTAGATGCTGGAATGCTCTCATCGTTTCTGCTCTTTGAAGCTTATTTACAGTTTCTCTGAAGTTGATTGCACTTGTCTTTCCTGCAGGGAATTTAACAAATAAGTGTTGAGATGAACTAATGCAGAGTGTGACTGAAAACTGCATTCAGTCTGAAATATTTACCTGCTAGTAGAAATGATCTGCAGTGATGTAGTAATCTTATATATTTTACTTGCATTGAAAGAATCAAAGATTTGACTAAAAAGCGGGCGGGCGACGAGTGAAGTGTGGAACTCGTTTCTGATCCCGCTCGTCGCCGCCCGCTTTTTTGATCTTCCCCACAGATTATAAAATATCATTTTTGGCAGTTTTTTGATAGCCCGGCTTGCTCAAGTCGATCAATAAAGAGAAATACTGGGTATGTCTGCATTCAATAAAGACTTTTCGTATTATTTTCTCAAACAAAATAGTCTTGAGACATGAAAATTAAGGACTTGAGAATAAACAAATCGGGCAAGTATTCCGATCTTGTAACTTTGACGACGTCAGATGCAGACCACTTTTTAGAGGTGTTGTAGCTGCACACCACTCTTACTGAGTAGTGTTGTGAAAAACGCCTTGAAGTTAGTTAAGGGAGTTAACTGTAGAATGTTCGTTGTTGTGCAACATTGAGATTCATGCACTTATGCATGTATAGACATGTACAGTCTCTGTACCTATTTTACATTTCTGGCGAACACGAATTACCAAGCCTTTTCTAACGGATTCCTCGTCAAACCAAAACTAAACTTATGTCTTTATGTCTTTTTATGTCATTTCTAGGTAAAATAAAATAAAATAAAATATCATAAAATAAAATGAAACAGTTATTTCAGTTCAACGTTTCGTTTTTATTCCATTTTTCTTGCCAAGGTAAAGGGGAAAGAAAGCTATGTAAACAAACTAAAATTTATACCTGGTGTCGTCTAGTGATTGCTATGCATCGAAGCGTGACCTACTGAATTGTGACTAGTGTAGCGTGAACCGCAAAGTGTTTCGGACCGGCGTTTTAACATTAGCCCCTCTCCCTAGAGTTTCTTTATTTATTCGTTTACTTTTTCAATTCCAAAAGATGTATACACGATTGTGGTTTTAATTATCTTTCACGCCAGGACTAAAATCCTAATTTTAAGGTGCAGGCCTTAGTGGTTAACGTGCAGTACCGCGCTGGAATTCGCGTCCGGATTCGAGCCCTGGCCGAGAAAAATTAAGTGTCTAAATAGGGGTACCGGAGATTTAAAACAGGGAGAGAGGAAACCCCGTGCAATTCAGGGGAGAATAGAAATGCACCTACTTTTTTAATGCTACGGAAACCGGGGTAGGCTCTGCAGTATAGATATATAACTTGCCCTGACGTAGACCTTACTATGTAACCATTCATGGACATATTGTTTTTTCAGTTGGAAGACGTCTAATGAAAATCGGAGATTACTTGACTTATTAGTTTCGGCGTTCTTAAGCGCCGCGCGAGAAAGGTAAACAAAGTTGTTGGTAAATAAGCATACCTGTTGTCTTGTTATAAATGATCATAAACCCTCCTCCGCCAATTCCAGCTGAATGCGCGTTCACAACACCAACACACAGAGCCGTGGCAATGGCGGCGTCAACTGCGTTTCCCTTTTGATCTCGCAGAACTTTCGCACCAGCTTCAGAGCAATCTTTATAGTCTGCTGAAACGGCTGCAGTTTTAAACTCAAGAGGCTCGGAGGGTTTTCCTAAAGGTGGACTGAAAAATAAATAAACTTCAGTGCTTTTGTGAAGCCTGTAAGCCTCTATTCTCATAATCAGCGTAGAAAACATATGGAGAAAGCAAATCTCATTTCTTAGGAATTAGCATTCCGGTGAGCTGTTCCTCCAATAACATCGGAACAGATATTTCTCTATTAGACAGTAAAACGACTAACTTACGTACCTGTCGTACCCGTCGCAGAAATTATAACAATATGATTCACCGTCTTACAGAGTAAAATTGATTAAACTGAAAATTAATTCAGACTAGCTGCGTTCTGACATATTTCACGATCAGCAGCACATCTAGAAACATTGAAATCTTTACTGCTGATGCAACTCTTTATGAATGTATTTGATCGCCTCAATTGATTCACATTATTTTTTGTTAAATGGTGTTATTTATCGACAATATCACAATATTCCTTCATAGATATGAAGTCTCGTAGATATTCATTGATTCGTTATTGCAAACAATCTTTCAAGAGAAAAAAACTCTTTGCCAGGAACGAAATAATATGTACTCTTCGCCGCAAACGTTCGCTTCATGGATTACTTGTTCACAAGAAAAACACCAGTCGACGATTACAAATCATGAAATCGTTTCCCTTTCAGTTGCCTAAAATTCCCGAAGCTGCAATTACGAAAACAGCAACAAACAAATTTGAAAGTAAAAGATTTCACCACAGGAAAACCTGTCGTATCGTGTTACGAAGACGGTGTTAATTCCTTCTTCTTTCCTCCGAAATATAAGGTTTTATTAGTGTTTTGACTATAAAGTGCTCATTAAGAGTTTTTGATTGAGTTATTGACTAAATTGAATCAAAATGTTTTCTAAACATTAACCCATGTTTGAAATTTCTCTAGGATAGCGTACCTTCTTCTTTGAAATTGTGGTTCCTGTGGAGTGATCATGTGGTTTATAGCTTCATGGATCTGTTTACCCAGCCCAGTAATATACATTACACCTCCAAGAGCACATAACACTGTCAGAACTGCAAAGACCTGTTTACACAGAGGACGAGACTTTTTGCGGCCTGAAATTACCGATTCGGCCATGGCGAAAGACAAGGGAAAACCCTAATGCTTGGTAATTAGTAAGCAGTTAGTTTTATCTTTGAACTCGAGCTTTCCAGGGATTAAAAATTTAAAGTATTCTCACAAGCGAACAAGGTACCTCGCCACCTGCGTTAAATGTTCTTTTTCAATCCGTGCTTAAAAACCGTGACTTGAGAGTAATCACTTCAAGTGCGTCAACATTTAAAAAAACTTTATTCCCAGTTTACAGGGAGGTATTCTACTGTCTACTGTGGACTTTGAAAAGTAATTTTCCGAGCGGGGAAAAAAGTTTAGAATGAACTCATTTTTAAATACATACGTGTAGAACCTGAACTTTTGACGCTTCGGTGTTTTAGGGCCTCGATCGTGATAACACCTGCTTTTCATTGTTCGGATGAGTAAAACGCTTTACATAAGCTATTATCCTTTCTAGTCTCCTCCGAAGCCGTTTTTTTGGGGATGCCACGCACCGCCCCCCCCCCCCCCCCCAAAAAAAAACTGCTCATCCTTTCCTTTTGTGGTTGTGGTTTGTCTGTACTCTGTTAGCCTGCGTAGCAGGCGTATAAAGGGGAGGGAGAGAGGGGCGGGGGGGGGGGAGGGAACGCCTGCTATAAAAGCCGCTTCTTATGCATCTCCGCCTACTGTTTTATGGTAATAGGATTAACAGAGCTGTCAGTTCAATGACCAATCAGAATAAGGCGCGCGCTTTTCTGCATGACTGACTTTAATTACGCGGGAAGGCGTGAAAAAATATTCATAGCAGCGAGCACTGTGAGAAAATCTTCAAGCCGTGTAATGTCAACAACTCCCACAAAGGTTTGCAAAAGAGGAAGAAAACCAAAGATAGACATTCAAAAAAATAGCAGCTGCAGATTTTGTAGAGTAAACTTTACTTCTGGAGGAGGAAGAGCGTCATTTGAAAACCTTTTTTCGCCATCGGGCCGAGAAGAAAGTGTCGGGCTGATTTTAGCTGAGTGTTGCGGCTCGATTGGGTTTCCACTAACGAGAGACGAAAACCTTTCAGATCGGGTCTGTAGATCCTGTGGTCGAAAAATACGGACTGCAGCTGAACTGTACAGTTTTATTGAGCAAGCTGTATGCAGCACAAGAGTTGCTGATGAAGATTTCAACTCCAAGAATTCGGAAGATCGATACAAAAGACAACTTCCCATCAATGTCACGCCTGAAAGAAGCAAAACCAAAAAAGTGCTTATCGGAACAGACGGTAAACGCAACCAAAAAAGTACTGGAAAGGTTAATTCCTTGGCAACCAGTAATTCTTCGGAACTTGAAGAATTGATCAGTGATATCGACACGTTTTCCCCCTCCCCCCCCCCACTCTATATTTTTTTGCCTCTCCGCTCTCTTTTCCTCCCTCACCCCTCCCCTTTATACGCCTGCTACGCAGGCTAGTACTCTGTTGAACAGACCAATCACATGATAGCAAAGTGTGAATGGCGTAAGCTTTCGCGCGAAAAGGCCTGTGGTGAGGGATTTCTGGCTTTTGTTTCTCGCCACGCGCACCTCCAAAAAGAGGCTGTGTTTGCAAGCTACGATCAATATTCAAATGCACAATAGGAAAAAAAAAATGGCTTAAAGAGAAAAAGATAAATCTGTTAGCATAATTTTAAAAATTATAACCTAAAATAATTTATAATCAAAGCTAAAAATACACTGATCTAAGAGGTACAAAATGTTTTTTTTAAAAAAGGCGAGGCTTCAACTTTCTCTTAAAAGTGTCAATAGAAATAGATTCCCTAATAAATAGCTTGGCAGAACATTCCATAACTTAGGAGCAGCAAACAGAAAGGCCCGTTCAGTGAGAGTTGTCTTGGGCTTAACATTCAGATCTCGGTTGTTCAGAGCCTGGTTAACGCTATCCACGGGATAAATCGCTATCCAGTGGATAAATGTTAACAAAACAAACCACGCTATCCGCTGGATGGTGCATGATTTATCCGGTGGATAGCGTTAACAAGCCTTTGAACAACCCGGGCTGATAACTAAGGTTCTTGCTAAGTAGGGTACTGTCACGTCGCTAGAACTTCTTAAATTTTATTAAGATACCGGCTTAGAAGTAATTAAAAAACTAAAAATCTTAACAGGATTTTAAATGTCTGATCATAAAATTTGACAATTCATTTGTAGTCGTTGAAATTTCGACAGGGTTGGGACCTGTCACCAGAGATAAACCTCTTCAATTTTACAAAGTCACTTGTTTGAATTGGTTACTACAGTGATTTTAATCAATGTTGTGATTAGTGGATTTACTTGAAGGGACTTGAAACGATTGGCTCAGTTAACTGTCCGATTACAGTGAAGGTGTCCGATTACAGCGAACTGTCCGATTACACTATCCGATTACAACTTTCCAGATTAACTAGTGCAAAATACCTCAGCTAATGCACTGCAGTAATTACATTTGAGGTATGGTCATTCAAGGTATGGGGCTTGGCGTACGGCACGTGCATTCGGACAGTTTTCTAAGGTATAAGTCCCACTCGGGCGCCTTCAGCGAGCAGGAAGCTCTGCCATTGCCGGGGTCTTGGGAGAAGCCTCCACAGCTTGATGCCTGGTTACCAAGTTTATCTTGTCCAAGCAACAAACATGGCGTCCTTGACTTCACGAAAACGATGTTTTGGGGATCGTAAAGAAGCCACAAGAAGCCTAAAATAAAATTTTACTTCTTTGAAATTTAAGGTGAAATGTGAAAAATTACACGGCCCCTGGTAGTCGTGTAAGCGCTTGAATGAAGATCGCTTAACAAGCTTTATGTCGAAGAGCTCTTCTTCAATGGAATGGCAACTTGAAGCATTTGAAAGCAGGACGTCATTATGGAGACTAATTGAAGAGTTTGTACCTGAAAGTGAAAGACTAGAGATAAAAGAAGCTCTGGGAGAAGATTTAGTGGACGAGACCTTAGATCTGCAAAATGAGGTGAGTAGGTATTTTCAAAGCTGTACTGTGAAGTTTTTATATGTACAGATGTAAGCTAAAGCTTAATTAATTAAGGTTCATTGATCATTTATGGATCATCTAATACTAGCTTATACCCTACGTTGATGCCAAAAATCATGGTAACAAAGTCATTTTTATAACAACCATGACCACACATAGTCAGCTGCAAGTTTATTACATTTACTCATTTGATTATTTAAGCTAAAGAGTGAAACAAAACACAAAGACGTCTCGATCTGTATTAAGTGGTTTGGTGAAAAATGAACTAATGTAGAGCTGGAAATTTGGGATAGTTTTGGGGCAGGTAAGAAGCACTGGTGACAGATCACAGGTCACTTTGGTTAGACTGAATGTTACACTCAGCTTTTATTTTATGTCACCTGTCACCTGCGAAATGCATCGTGTGTCTCTCACTTTGTATGTGCTGATAGTTTTGTTCTACTTTGATTTATTACAGAGCCTTTTGTGCCTTTTGTTTGCAACTTCTCAAATGGCACATTAATCAGCAGTGGAACAATTACAGCATACACCAGTGCTTGAAAAAAAATTTTGAATTCTAGCTTCCTCTTGGGACAAGCAGCTCTCAAATTTTGCTTGTCCTGTGCAAGTCTTCATATGTTCTTTTAATGACTTAGTTGGTAGATAACTTGCTTGATCGCTTGCACATCAGGCAAGTGAGAATGAAAAGTTACTCACCCAGAAGGAAAATCTATTTGTCCCAGTTGATTGGACAGCACTTTTTTCAAGCCCTGATACATGGAAACTAGTGATAAGAGAGTTTACCACTACCCTTCAAGAACAAGGCTATTTTAAACACTAGGAACTATTTTGTTTTATAAATATATTATTATTGGCAGCCTCACCTTTTATGACATTGTTCTTTAGGCATCAACCCTGCTTGAAATCTGGCAAGACTATAGAGATGAAACAGACAGAGAAAAAAGAGGTGATGATGGTCTTCTCTGAAAAAAATATATATATACTAGCGAAAGCAACTTAATTGATTAGAATTGCCATAATAGAATAATTGTGATAACTCAGTTCTTGGGTTATAGTTTGAAAGTTTTCTGTATGTGTGTGGAAGAAAGGGGAGAAAACAGAAAATTACTTGCATTTGAACCGCCTGCCCCCCCCCCCCCCCCTTCAATTTTAGTTTTAAGATAAGAATATTTTTCAGTGGCAAAAACAATATTTTACAAATTTAATGTCAATGACCGCAGCCGGTGAGAAGAATATTGCTTTTGAAATTAAACAAAATAAAATTCATATCTTCAAGTCAGTGAAGAATTTTGTTTTTATTATTTTGACATACTGACTGTTTGCAGGAACAACTGTGATAAACAAAAAGAATGACTTAATTACCAATATCCTCCTTAGTGAGGATATGGAAAATATCCCACTTGGGTCCTGGATGTTGATAGCTTCATAATGAATTTTACCAGTGGTGTACACATAAAACACTCATGTTGGTATAATAATGATTATTACATGTAACTTCTGGTTAGTTTTGTTAGTAACTTAGCAATCTGTGTTCTTATTTCTACAGAGCAAGCTCTGCAAAGACATTTAAACAGACTTCCAGAACCTCCGATGATACGAGAAAACCTCAAGAAGGAAATAAAAATGTTTGTGGAAGTGTTGCAGCAAAGAGCACGAGAGGAGGGAAGGTATACTCTTAAAATTGTAATTTATTTATTGATTGCACAGTGCTGCCATTAGGTTTTGAGTCACCTGTAGCCTTATCTTTACACGTGCAACAAACTTGTTATCTTTTACGTGAACTGTATCAACTATAGTCCAGTTCAACCATAACATCAATGGCCCATCAAGTATTACTCAGCTGTAGCAGGTGTTACGGTTAACAGACCTTATTGAAAGCACTGTAACAACGTGGGTGCGACTTACTGAATTAGGCTGCTTGGAAGAAAAGTGACCAATGCAAAGTTGTTGACAAAAGATAGTTCATCAATAGAGCATGTGGTTTGACTGCAATCTTTTCTTTTGTTATTTTCATTAAGGAATTCACCCACCATTTTGAGTAAAGAGGAATCCAGTATAGTGGAGTATGTCTTGGAAAACACAGGTACGACAAAAATTATTGAAAAGAAACCATTCAAGCTGGAAAAATATTGTCACTGCTATGCACCAGTGTGGCCTGAGTATAACATTACAGTACTCAGGTTAGCCTGAATAATGCTCTGCTTGCCCTGTTTATGCTCAGCTTCCAATGATGGAAATGGTAAAAAAAGTCTGCAATCTGAAGCCTGCTTTTTACCCTTGGTCTTCATTTTGCAGACTGCAATCAGCGGTCCTCAGTCTGTTTTACACTGGCCCCTTTTAAAACCAAAAGAAATATAAACTGCTCACAGTTTTTTCCCTTGTGAAATGTTAACCATTGGAATAGTTAAATTTCATTGGCTCTTTCAAGGTGATATTAAACAGAGTACGCGCATAATGAATAACAGAGTAACTTTATAACGAGTAACAGGTAAAAATTTTGGAGGGTGACCTCCTATTATTGATATGGCAATAGTAACTACATGTACTTAACCTATTCATGAAGTAAGCCCAACGAGTCATGGCTTTTCTACGATGCTATTGAACCGACAATCAGACATATGTAAAATGTTGAATTTTTGTCCTATCCTGATTGGCTCTTATGATTAATTGGAGGACTGACATACAGTATGTGGAGATGGAATTGTTAACATTATTTTCTTGTTTCTTTATTATATAACAATGTAATTACCATGCATCTCTTTAAAAGACATCAAAATGTGGTAAGAAAAAAGAAGGCCCCAAACTTGCACACTTAGCCATTCAAAAATTCGTCCAGTTTCGCTGGTCCCATGTAAACACAAGGTGGAACAGTGCAAGTTTTTGTCTGTGCTAAACTTTATTGGGACCCGTGTAAATGGGGCCCCAGCTATTGCCTCATGTGCCACTGTTTTGTTCTTACCACATTTTGATTCCATCTATGATCAATTACTAAACAGATGAATGACAACATTGAATGCATTTGGTTTGCTTAAAATCTCAGTTAACATGAAAGACAAAACTATTTCATATTGTATTCAAGACCCTGGGACACTCCCCAAAACTCATGTGGGAGTGTGCAGGGGCCCTCCCAAAACCCTTACCCCAGTTAAGATAAAACTGTGTGATACTTTCTATTTATGACCTGACCAAAAATTTGATACTCTAAGTAAGACCTGACCTTTCATGCAACACAAATGAAGTAACAGAGAATTAACTCTGAAGTGTAAATTTTAGTGCTAATTTAACCCATGAATAACCCACTGGGCATTAGCCTTAGTAAATGGAATCAGGGAACCACACGAGGGAAAGAAAAAATCTTTTTGACCTCGGTGGGAATCGAGGAATAGCGATTCACCATCTCAATTGACCCCGACTTTCTCTGTCCGACCTCGTAGCTCAGTCGGCAGAGTGACGGTCGACCCCGACTTTCTCTGTCTGACCTCGTAGCTCAGTCGGCAGAGTGACGGTAGATCTAATCCAGAGGTCGTGGGTTCGATTCCCACCGAGGTCAAAAAGATTTTTTCTTTACCTCGTGTGGTTCCCTGATTCCCTTTACTAGGGCTAACACCCAGTGGGTTATTCATTGGTTAAATTAGCACTAAAATTTACACTTCAGAGTTAATTCTCTGTTACTTCATTTGTGTTCATAGTGCTACGTGGCACAACATTCATATGTAACCTTAATGCAACACCCTGCTTCAGACCTGTCTTTAGTTATAATTAGTTCCTAATTCAGACCAATGTTAAAGGCTTGAGAAGGGCTTTTGTTGATGGTCTTATCGCTAATGGTTAAAAAGCAGCTTGTTCTTGGCAAAAGAGATACAAAAACCATACCAAGTGTAAGACCAAAATGGCCAAAAGCGATACCCTACTTATGACCAAATCGGCTGAAAACCATACCCTTTAGGGCTGCGCATACATGTACCTTTAAAAACCATACAAGGGAGTACCTCGTTGGGATTCAAGTTGATAAGAGAGCTTAAATCCTGATGGGCTCACATCAAACCTTGATACACGTTTTGAGTTGCATGTATTGTAAGCAATTTGTCTTCCGATACATGAGCGAAAAATATGAGATTATCCATGTGGTAGCGATTGATTAAACGATAATATTGCAATGATTGGCTGGCTGTTCAAAAACATACTTTAGTCAATTATGGTGTCCTTATTTCTTTCTGCTGCATCAAAAACGCTCTGCAGTGTCCAACATTTCTTTGAGGCCATAGAATTCGCAATTTTTCCCTTTATTCACGGCGCAGTTCTTGAACCTACCACCTGGTTCAGCACTTTGGGAAAAGCACACAGCTACCATTTTCCAGGATATGAACACTGTCTTTTCCTCTCCGCAGCAGAGGTTGGGATAGTAACTTACAATCATCACATTATCCATTCCGGGTTTTGTGCATTGATCCAATCGTTTTTCTCTTGGTATCCTCACATAGGTACTTCCTATCTCATATTCCGTTCATACAGGGATTTCCCACGGCTCATTCGTCAACAACTGCTCAGGGCTACTCATTCCAAGCCTATGGTCTTTAATTTTGTTAACTTTCTGATGCTGTATTACCAGAGAGTTCTTTTCCTGTCCACCAGCGCCTTCGATCACACACTCATAAGGCCAGTCATTTGGGTTGATGATCTTTTTGCTGAGCCAATCAGTAATGCCTGCCTCGGCTTTTGTTATGTGCGTCAATATTTCATCCTTCAGCTTCAACTGCAGTGCACGACCTGGTTCTGATAAGGACGCTTCCCTAAAATCGAATTGGCGCAATTTTCAATTATTATATCTGTAAAGTAAGGAACTGTGGTATACATTGCGTCCGCAGATGGCCCAGATGATGTTCACATAGAACATTTTCATCCACGACAATCGCTTACAACCGCCGGCTTGCCTGCGAAGGCGAAGTTGAACTCAGCTCAACTTCGCAGGCAAACCGGCGGTCAGTGCCAGGGACAGATTATGATTCGGCGATAAATGTTCACGCATGCCTAACAGTGTCCTAGGCCGTGCTTGTGGCTGTGTCCCAGGTATGTCGGTGGTATGTGAGAGGCTTAACAATTTATGTAGAGTACAATTCAAACATTATAATTTAAACTTCCAAACCAGACTTCTCTTTATAACGTTGATTTCGGCTTCTCGATCCATGTTGCCAATTTTAGAAGTTCGGAAATTGTGATTCCATGTTAATTTATTTATTTCTTTTGCACGCGTGTATCTGAGCTTCATCGAGATTTATTTTGACTTTTAACAAGGGGAGTCGAGAGGGGTAGCACCTTCCGTCCACAGTCTACAACTCCCGTCCACGGCTGAACCCTCACAATACCTTATTCGAGGCGATGGCTTTTTCTTACCACAATTTTTCGTCTTCTATGATCAATTACTGAACATGCGCACGACAACTCCAAAACTCAGGGCAATTTCGAAAACTCAGGGCCCGGGGGAGGTACTCCGTATAATGGCCTATACGGGAAGGCTCCGCCCGAAAGGGGTACCTTTTTCAGGCTTCAGGTATATAAAAGGGTAGGGATTTCTCACGTTGAGGTATATAAAAGGGTAGGGAAATCGGTCATTTAGGTATTTACAAGGGCCTTTAATTATAATATTTCGAAGAGACGCCCCTTATGGTTGTATCAGTTTATTTATTAAGCACTACATGGAAATGAGAACAAGATTTCCTAAAGTAGGTATGTGAAAGGGGTACCTTTTTTTAAATAAAAGGTATATAAAAGGGGTACCTTTTCTGCCAAAATAGTATATAAAAGGGTAAGGGTTTGGACCTTGGGGCGGAGCCTCCCCGTATTAAACTTTGTTAAGTACCCCCCCCCCCCCACTACCCGGGACTCAGGGGAATGTTGCCCTTTCTACATCTCAGAAATGAGGAATTAAAGGAATGCTGCGGCTACACCAGGTGAGGCAGACCAGATGTGATGAATCTAGCAGCTGCTTTACAGAGGTTGCCACGAAGTTTGTATGGCACTATTTATGAATAAGAAAATGGTGTGAGAGATTTCCTCACGGGCAAAAACGTTTTGTTGACGCGGCATCGACCAGCGCGCTTCCGGTGCTTTTAATCAACATGTCGTTCCAAGAGATATGAATTGCCGGTCAATTAGTGTTTGGATGACCTTGACCGGCTACCGGTTTTTTTACCCACAGCGATTTTATTTCACTTTTATTTCTGAGCTTATGGGTTTCATAGCATCGCAGAAAACCACGACTCGTCTGGCTTGCTTTGTAAATTAGTTATGTTGCTACTATTTATATATCGATAACAAAAAATTGACTTTGCGAACTTTTTGCCGCAATCCGTTACTCGTTTTCTCGTTACTCCTTTACTTGTCACTGCATCACTCTGTTTAGTAACAGAGCATCTTTAACTGAGTGATAAGTAGATTATAGACCATTATACCTTATTCGTGTCAGCACGTGTTTGTTAACATTTAACATTCACGCGATTTCATTTTACATTCACGCGACTGCAAAGGTACTTAGGCCTCGCTCACGCTACGCTGGACGAATTTGAAAACGCAGCTTTATATTCCGGTTAGGCCTACCGTCCACACTACACTCTTTTTTTTAATAAGAACAAACTTAATAAGAACATTCAAGCTGAAATCCCTCGATAAATAAGAACAATTTAAGAACAATCTGAGGCTGAAATTTTTGCAACAAACAAACATCAGACCGCGACGACAGTGTAAAGCTAACGTTTCTTTTCAAAATTCAGGGTCTTTACTATACAGTCTTCCAGATATATACATCACTACAGTGAAGTACTGTACAATACAGTATAACCACATTTGGAGCCATTAGAGAACACAGAATTTTAAAAACAAAATAAGAACATTTTGAGGCTGAAATGGCCGAAAAAATAAGTAACATTGAGCCTGAGCTAAGTGTAATCCGTCACGAAACGGAGCTTTTCGAAAACGCTCTTCAAACCGGACGAATATGAAAATGCAGTTTTGTTTTTAAGATTATGCCTACTGTCCACACTAATCTGTCACGAAAACGAAGCTTTTCAAAAACGCTCTTTAAACCGAAGGAATTTGAAAACGCCAGGTTTAAAGACGTTCGCGCGAAAATTTTCCGGTCGATAGAATTTTTTTAAATTTTTACTGCAGGCAGATAGTGAGTTACTTGTTCCAGAAATACAAAAAAACAAATTGGGGGTCACCGTCTTCGTTTCAGAGGTAAAGCGTGTGGTAAACTATACTGATTTCGAAAAATTGTCCCTTATAATTGAGTACGGTCTACAGGGGTTTATAGTTAAAAATATAGAAAATGAGTCAACGGAGGCAAACGATGTTAGTCATATTTTGTAGAACTGGGTCTGTTGCGTAAATAATTTCAAATGTTACTGACGTTTTCACAAAATTTAACCCTTTAAGAGGCATTTGAAACCGCCGCACTGATGCACGAAGAGCTAATAAGAACGTAATTTTATGGTACATTTTGCCAAAAATTCAAATTTCTAGTCGATGGATTTTCTCGATTTTTTCCCTAAACGTAGAAAATCAGTAGAGAAAATGATCCATCGAAAGAAAAATTGGGGTCACCGAACGTCCAAGATCGTTAAATCCAAGCAAAGCTCTAGCAATGGCCACTGCCCTATCATTTGTTTATTTTATGACTTGATGCACGCGCTCATGCATGACGTGGCATGTGAATTTGCGTGCGCAGTAAGGATGAGCAGAAACAATTAGCACGAACGTCCTTAAGTTTTAGTGTGAATGGAAAACATGTTGAAAATGGAGGCTTTCGAAAACAGTGACGTCACGATAATCACGTGATTCTCCTGCCCGAGTTTTCCTGAAACACAAATCTAAAATGATCGCTTATTGGTGCGTTTTTAAATTTCTCCGGCGTAGTCTTACAGTTTCGAACAGAATATCTAGAGAAATGTACGTTTAGAACCTTAACTTTACAAACGGTTGCTTGCAGCAACCCCACGTAATATCTTGAGCTAACTCTTGTAAAACACCTGAAAAATTGCACAAAACAAATTAAAATACACCCAACTCATCATAACGGCTAACTTTGTTGTTTACCGACACATTTCACTGCCTCTTTATAGCAAGTTCTTCATATAATTAAATCGCCAGAAACATCAAAGGCCAGCTCTCAAATTTTGGCCAATATCTTCCACTTCCGCCGGAAATAGGCCATGGCAAAACCAAGAACTTCATTCCCTTAACGTGGCATAATTAATAAATTAATTTTCATCCTCTTTTAATGACAGCAGCAAGACCCTCCAGCTCATCAAGTCGGCCATCCACTGCACATTCCTCCAGAGATGGAAGGCAAACTCCCATGCGAGCCACACCAAGCAGTGATGGTAGCAGGTAAGGGGATGAGCTATTCAGCTCAGTAGCCACAGTCCTCATCAGGTTCTGCAACATGACTGATAGCTAGAATAATAAGCTTGTGGTGTCACCCTACAAAACCTATCAGTGCGTACTGACATGTATGGTGAAGCGACCTGTGTGTGCAATTTCTGACTCCTTCCTACCTACCTACCCACCCACATGCATGCCTGCCTACATGTTCTAAGTGCTTACCTACATACTGAATGACCAAACCGACTGACCTACCTACTTAGCTTCCCTCCTTGCCTTCCTACCTACATGCATTTTTGTTCTTAGAGCTTACCAACTGACCTCCTTCTTGCACTTTCTTAGTTCGTACCTACCTTCTGAATGATCTAAGTGACTGACTGACCTACCTACCTATCCTCATGTGCCTACCTACCTCCT
>CM042757.1:20881246-20888429 GCA_022496165.2 Catalaphyllia jardinei | reverse complement strand
CAACTGGGGACTACCCACCCATACTACTTACTGACTGACTGACCTACTGACTGGTACTTACCCGCCCATTCAACTTCCTAGCTACCTACTACCTACATACCCTCCTTCTAGCTACCTACTGACCTACTATTACCTACTCACCCATTCATGTACCTACCTACATCCCTACTACTCACCGACCAACTCACTGGTACTTCCTACCTTCCCACTATCTAGCTATCCACCAACCAACGGACTGGTAACTACCCACCCATTCCCCTAACTACATACTAACTAGTACCTAATCACCCACTCACCTTCCTGCTTAACTGAACAACCTATTGTAGCTACCTTACCACGTGCATGTACTTACCTCCTACAGTACCCATCTTCCTACCTCCTTACCTACCCACCCATTCCCCTACCTACATACCTCCCGGTACTTACCCACCCATTGACCTTCCTACCTAACTGACTAACCTAGCTACCTCCTACCTACCTTCCTACCTCCCTACCTACCCACCCATTCACCTACTTACTGACTGACTTACCAACTGGCTGGTACTTTCCCACCCATTCCCTATCCATTCCTACACCCTTCTGTCTGTCTGTCTGTCTGCCTGTATGTCTGTCTGTCTGTCTGTCTGTCTACCCATCTGTATTTTTTCATCATGTCTAATTATTTTAACTTGTGTTTAAGGTGTACATCTTCTGTCAGTGATCATCTGGATTCCATGAATGACAAACTGAATGCACTTGAAATTGATAGAATTACTGATCATCTAAGGTATTGTGTTGTTACGTAATGGAGTTACATTTTCCCTAGTTAATTTTTTCCACCAAAAATGTAATTTCAATCAAGCTATCAAGCAACCAGATCACCTTGGCAATTTGAAATATAATAATTCATAAGTAATGTTGGCCAGTTTGTACTTCAGTAGAATAGCGAAGATATTTGCTTACAAACATTGTTTTTGTTTTTTAAATGTTGAAATCGTTAAACAAAAGAACTCTTTGTTTCACCAGCCAAGAGTTCTCTGGTTGGCACATTAATAACAATAGGTGACGTCACTGATATCTTTGCTATTCTGATAGTGACGATCCTCGTTACGTTCAGATTTAGCAGGCAAAAGGGGCTATTACTTTCGGGCAGCCGTTTTTTTTCGGATGGTTAAAAAAACTTTTGTAAGGTGCGGTAATTCACAGTCGTTTCTGAAATAGAGGACGCATAGCACTTCTAGCTACCCACAAAATTAAAGCAGACTGTATGCAACAAAAAAGGTCCCGAATGTTGGTATTGCAAGACTAATTACACTTAACTCTGCTGCCAAACAAAAACCGCCTGAGAAATCATGTTAAGTTCAAGAAGTTCGTAAGTTCGCATGAAAGCCGAGGCCAGTTCACAGTTGTTTCAGTTGTACACGGCGTGGCTACCATACCACAGTCTAAAGATTTCCACGCGTTCTTGTTATCTAATGCAATGCGAATATAACCTGCGCGCTAATTATGACTAGGGGCAAAAGCAAACACCTTACGGTACCTTAATAAGAAAAAAGAGAATTTTTTCGTTCCAGTTACATTTTATGTTAGTTTTTGAAATTGCATTGTTCATTGTTCTGTAGTACTGTGTGAAACGTTTTACTAAATAAAATACGGCTTTTTATTGTATACGGCTGGTAATCTTCACAGGACCGCTACTTTCAAGTGGGCCGTTACTTTCAGGATTCAACAAAAAAGTGAAAAATTAACGTTACTTTCTCCGTTAGAGGGGTAAATCATAGATTTTGGTCTCACTTAGAGTGTTAAAGACGAAACACCACTATTTTTAGCGAACAAGGTATTTTGCAGGGTTTATCTGGAAGAAATAATAAAAAAACCCAGTCATTTACATTTTAATGTAGTATCGTTGGTATCTTGAGGTCAAATAAAGCTTGTGTCGTGTCCAGATAGAGCTCCTTTGGGGGTTTATTCAAGTTTTCTGCTGAGCATTGCTGACTTTTTTAGATGTAGTTCCCACCCCCCACCTTCACCCATTCAACCCTGACTAGACAGTTCGGTTTATTTTTACAGGTTAATGTTCCCTTCTAAGATAGCCTTCCTTCAGTTTTTTCCTTGGCAATTCATCTTTCTCTGTTTGACTTGATCGCACACATTTAACTTAACCAGGCAGACGGAACTGTAGAATAACCTTATCGCTTTGTCAAAGTAAAGCGTTAAAAGCCTATTTCGTGGCCGTTAAGCAGGCGTAATGAGATTTTACGTGATGACAATTTTCAAACTGGGCGCTCACTTAGTTTTGTTAATTGGTTATTTTACATGACTAGGGTCCATCGATTTGCACGCTCCCATGAAATTGAAACTGAATAGCTCAATGGTTAACAGAGCAAGTTGAGCAACTGAAAAGCTATTAAATATACGGTTTAGCCCATTAAACTTGGAAACTGGACTGATTTTAATCGCAACGACTTAAAAGGACTTCGATTGAACTTCGAAAATTTTGTGATTGGAGAAATTGAAAGCGAAAGTCAAAATGACTCGACTCTGAAGTTAAGGTTTGACAAAATTTGTATTAGAATTGTAAACCATTTGCGTGTTGAACTCCCAGCAGTTTATTTCTTTATGGAAATTTCGGAACAGGTGCGCGAATGAAAGCATCTTATCACTTTCCGAGGGTTTTGCTAGTCGAGGATTCAATTTCAGGATTTTTCTAAAGGTCTTCAGTTCTAGATTTATTTGCCGCGCGGTCAGAATAAAGGGATAAATGCATACTCTTTCTAAACAGGAATTTAGCTCGCCAAATTTACTATAAAATTTGTAAATTGCAGCGGTTGTTATGCAAGTGTTTTATTTGGACAGAGCGCCTATTAAAAAAGTGGGTTAGTTTTCCAATAGGCACTGTTTGTATAATACAAACAAAGACCATGTACCTTTGATTAATTTTGCTTTATTAACCATGATAATACAATCATTTCAGTCGAACAAAAACACCCAGAGCAGCTGCAAATTTAAATTTCTCTTAAAAGAGTTTAGTTGAAGTTAAATGACGGCCGAGTGAGCTAAATACTAGTGTTAGGACTCGCTTGTTTTCAGAGTTCGCTAGCCATCAACGAGCAATTAATCCTCATTTCTCCTGCTTTGAATTAAAAGTTAACGGTGATAACTAAAAATTAAAATTTAGTGAAGAATACTTTGAGGTGAAAAGATGCCAAAATGAACCCGTATAGCTCGCAGCACGCCGCTTGGCTATTGTTAAGCAGTTTCCTTCCGATTTTTTTAAACAAGTTAATTTCGTCTTTGGTTCAGACTTTCTTGCATCCAGCTGAGAGTTTATAATGTGTCCTAGAACAACGCGAAGTAAAAAGCTACTTCTAAACTTCGCGTGGGTTGTGGTACCGTCCACTTTTTCCCCTGCTTCTAATGTAGGACTAGAACAGATTTGGTTTCACCTTTGTTTTTGCTATATTAGGCAATTATTACTTGAAGAAAAAGAAGGACTTCTGGGAGATATTGCCTTTTTGCAGGTACAGTTAGTGATTGTAAAGTATTGTACTATAGTGTATTACTGTGCTTGGGCACGCTTGACACTTAATCCAGTTAGATCTTTCATAAATAACTTTTGTAATTGTCTCCTCAAGTACAGTCAAACTTCTCCTAATGGACACCTCCATAATACACCGCTTTTAAATTAAGTTAAACAATATTCGTATAATGTCTTCCTCTTTTATATGGCCACCTGAGTAACAAGCACACTCAAATCTGTCCCTTTGGTATTAAAGTGGTGCAACTGTTTCCAAATTCAGCAACATTGACTGCTAAGATGTCCCCTCATAACTGCATATTGGGACATAATTTCTTTTTTGAAGAAATATTTTCGCAAGTCTTATAGACCAAGTCAAAGTGTCAAAATCCATAAATTTCCAGATTGAAACTTGACCAGTATATTGCCAAGTACGTTTTAATCAAGCCAGCTAGAGAGATTGGAGCTGCTGGGCTGCTTATTTTTCGCAGTTTTGCAGTTGCTAGTCAGAGTCTGTTGCTAGTGACTTACTACTAAGGTGTCTTATGCGCATTTTTTTTTTCAGGATTGTTTAATGGAAGAATCAGATTACAGAGACCAAATAACATCACCTGTAGAATCAGAACCATCACTAAAAGGTAATAATTGTCTATGGTATTTGAAATTTATATTTTGAACCAGACGTAACTAACCGATAAACACTGACGTCAGTGAGTGAATAGATGGGTAATCAATGAACAATCAACTGATTACTCATTGATTATTGGCTTTGATCAATGAGTTATCGATGACCGAAGAATTTTGTAGCCACTTGATTACTCGTCGATGACATTGATGCTTCTGATTACTCCTTGATTACCCATTCGATAATTTTTAACCAGTATTTTCGAACATTTTGTCTCTAAGAGAATCGATACTTACAAAGCTGTTCCAACATGTCCTAAGAGGGTCTGGGTGGTGATATAATTCTAATTATAATTCTAGTCACTATCTGTTTTGTTTTGCCATTTGTAGACTTGCGTGATTTGGGGACGAAGCTTGAGAAAGAACTTCTCCACAATGTGACACCGGTAGCAAAGTAAGTCTATGAACATGTATTTTCTCCTTACTAGGTCGTAACACTGTACAACAAGCAGGTGGTGAGAATAAAGAAACTTATCAACTACTCTAGAGGATACTTCCATCCCTGTTTAAGCTCACACCTAAGTCACCTGACAATAGGTCACTTACTCAATTTTCTCCATGATTGTTAGGACCCGTCTGCACTACGCGGGAAAGAATTAAATACGCAGCTTTAGTTTTACGGTTAGGTCTACCGTCCACACTAATCCGTCACGAAAAGGGAACTTTTCAAAACGCTCTTTAAACCGAGGGAATTTTAAACGCCGGCTTTGCGTTTTAGTGACAGGATGTGATGTGACGTGACGTGATGTGATGTGATGTGACGTGACGTGACGTGACGTGACGTGACGTGACGTGACATGACGTGACGTGACGTGACGTGATGTGATGATGTGATGTGATACGATGTGATGCGATGTGATTTCTTTGACCGAGCTTTCTTCAAACACAAATCCAAAATGACTAGTGATGGTTACGTCATTAAATTCATCCGGCGTAGTGTAGTCAGGAAATGGTCAGGGAAAAAAATATTTTATTTGGAGTCAGTGAAAATTACAAACACCTTGCCGCCTGGGATAGCGGTTTTGGTCACTAGCTTATACTGTCTTAACAGGGGACATCCTGCATAGAATTAGCCGCCACTCAGCTGTGTTCTTTAAAAAAAAACACGAATCTGATTGGTTCTGTCATCGTTTTCTAGTGGCTGATAGGCGTGCTGCCCCTGAAACTGAAAATTATTCTTACTTTTAGGCTTAAAAATACACAAAATTGTAGGATTAGTGTTGTAACTCTTTAGAATGTCCACCTAAATAATTAAGCCCAGGCCAAACGGACCGGCAAGTAGTTGACGCAAGTTAAACTTGCGGAGAGACTTGCGTTGCGTGGCCAAACCGGCTTGCAAGTTTCCTCGCAAGTACACGCAAGTCGCTAAAAGAAAAGCATTTTAAGGTAGACTATGCTCTTTTTTATTGGCTAATAATAGGTTAATAGAAGTCACCTAACTTGCTTTGACTTGGGTTGTGTGACCAAATGGTGAAAATCTTGCTTTGACTTGCGTGCAAATTTGTTCTCTGCCAAAGCCAGCGCAAGTCGTCGCAAGTCAACGCAAGTGCACGCAAGCCCTGGCCAAACGGAGTCGCAAGTAGACCCAAGTTTTCAACTTGGGTCAGGGCTTTACACTACTCGCCCTCGTTTTTGAAGCATTGTCAACTTGAGTATTCGCTTATTGAAAACTCGGGCTCCATTCTAGTATAATCGTTAAATAGCGTTTTGATTTTCAAGTGTACACTATTGTAATCGTTAACATCTACACTTTTGATGCTCTATTACAGACAACCAAACCGAAGACTTTCCGAGTTAAAAAAGCAATCATCTTTCGAAGGAAAACCTGCTCTCAACAACAGACGAATATCTACAGGAACAGAGGCTCGCCTTGTACCCAGACCTCCCACGACTTCGCACGACCGTTATCACCATGGCATGGTACCGAATCGTACACTCGCAAGTAAAAGTATTGAGGGAAGCAGTCTTCCCAGGGGAAAGTTTTCTCCGTCCCCGCCTACATCTGCCAATCAAAGTAAGATTACACCTTCTCCACCCAGCTCGGCGAAAACCGGTCGGCCGACCTCCGCGGCGAGGTTTCGGAAAATGGTCGTAGAATGTCGGGACAGCGCGAGGTAAATCACCGGATCGATGCAACAGTGATGAAGACATGAGTTTACACTGGATGAATGTATCGGCGCTTCCTGTGAATTTACTTCGTTGTTCGGGATACTCGAATGTCGATTGTTTGGTGTGTGAAGTTTTTTGAAACATTCCAAAACTTTGAACTGAAAGCGAGATTCATTTCACATTGTGTACCAAACAGTGCAGTCGTGGACAAAAGTCCTTGGGACTCTTATGTAATGCAGTGAATTATCTTTGCAACTGAATTTAAAAGCGCGTTGCTGTCCCTGATACAATGGTGAAAATCAGGAGAAATTGCAGTTACTGGTTGTCAGCATTGTATGTGGGGTACGAGGAGAGGTTAGACAGGTGAAGTTGTATTCGCGTCTGGCTTGTGTGCAAAAGTGTAAAAAGTCCAAATTTGTCCCTAGACGTGTTTGTGCATGATTGTAGCTATGCAACCCTTTCGAGTGGTAAGCCATGGAATATCCCAAGAGTCTTTCGTATTGTCATGGTATTCAAGCGACAAGTGTGATATTCTATGGTTACCACGTGTAGCGTGACTATTTGATAGCATGCTATAGGCAATACAGTTGCCAACACATGCAATGGAGTGCAGGATGGGAAGGTTGGTTGTGATATTCTCGAGTGTACAAAAGCTCTCCTGTATTCTGATTGGCTGTATTTTTATGCATGACATAAAGTATGATGTAAGCACGAGTGCTTGATGTAACGGAATTTTTCAAAGACATTTTAACTTACCTTGAAATCGCCGGATACCGTTTATGTATTTTTGGCCTCTCAGGTGATGAGAGATGCGGTTTTGTCGCATTACACAACATTCCGTGTTGTGTGTAATAATACTGTACGTAGGAAAATGACCCTGTACATAACTTGCTT
>CM042757.1:20851246-20873746 GCA_022496165.2 Catalaphyllia jardinei | reverse complement strand
AGAATTATTTATCAAGGTGACTGTACGTGTACTGTTTGGTGTATAGAATTAGGAAAAAAAAAACACGAGCGAAACACGAGCGAAAGGTTGCGATTATGTCAACAAATATTCTCAAATCATAGGTGCACGGGCCGAGGAGCGGGGAAGGGGGGCTGCAGCCTCCCCCCAGTCTCGGAAATTTTGAATTTTTTTCTTTTTAAAGCTTCGCTCGCATTGGTAAGCCAGCAAATCTGACGCGAAATGGATACAGCTCTGCTCAGACAGAAGTTTGAAAATGAAACTTTGGCTAAGGTGCGCATGAACAAAGGAAACTGCGTCGTTTAAAAAATATAAGTTTGAATTTCATTTTTCAAAATGTGTGAATTTCTCTCGCATAGCAAGGAACTTATAACAAGTTTTGTCAAGTATCAAATCAGCACATTTCAGTTTTCATTGCATCATTTACATAACAGACAAAGTATTACTTCAGTGACCACTGATTGTCTCTTAATTCCCTTGGCGCTAGTTTCTAAATAGACTGATGCATTTTTCATCTCGCTATAGGCCGCATCACATTATAACTTTCGGCCGGGGCTTAAAAGCGCGGGAAAATGGGAGATGGAGCCGGGGCTTTACCACAAGTATTAGACTCGCGTGGTGCAGCTAACAAAGATTCCGGATTTTTACACGATGTATTTATCTATACACTAACGATAAAAAAATATTTGCGGATTTCGCGAGAAAAGAGATCTACTGTCGAGACTGCGCATCGCCAGGAAAATTCGTTTCAGTAATTCTTTGGTTCGTTCAAAGGCACAAGCTAAGGCTCAATTAAAAATCAAACTTATGACAAATGAAGGCAAAGACAAAAAGGTAAAGCCTTTTCAAGCAAAAGTTTCAAGGAGTTTGGCTACCACCCACCCCTCCCCAATGGATGGGATAGTAGTATAGTAGCATTCTGTAAGGAAGCTAGATTGCGGCGAAAATCGAGCCTTACCGACCTTCAATCTCGTTCCCAGGGTCTCTCACCTTACCACCCCTTGGGTAAGTTGGCCGACCTTCTGCCAAGGAAATGCAAAACTGCGGCAGAGTTTTGAAAAGAGATATACCCAACCGCTGTTAATAACAGTGGGAAAAAAAGGAGAAAATCTCTTTGTACCGGATTTGAACCAGCGATCCTGAGACGGTTTAGCAGTGGCGCACTCCTACGACCACTGAACTATCATTACGTGACACGAAACATGATGCACTTATTTAGCCTTAAACAATTACGCATAGAGACGCTTTGCAAAATCGTTAAATACCCGGCTATAGACTTTAAAAAATTAATTAAAAAACAAACAAACAAACTAAAAAATCAGTTTTAAGGTCATTGATGCAGAAATGTCTTTTAAATTTCAGTACTCAAGCTAGAAAAAAATTGTTTGTTAAAAATTACAGAGCATGTATGGGAACGCAATTACAGAGAATGTACATGTCTGTGCACGTTCACATAACTGCTAATTTCTCGGTTATGGAAAAAAGTATAAATCTAAAAACAAAATGGGCTGTTTTAAAGTCAATTAATTAAAAAACGCAATAAGTACTGCAAGATACTTAAAATTATTCTTGACCACAGTTTTCGCTCATTAAAAACTAAAATTGCTCCATTTCCTATCGGATTTTGTCTTTAATTGGTTCTTGTTATAAAAAAAAAAATCAGAAAATTTAACCCAGGCCGGGACCTCTTGCTTTTAGTGTGGCGGATTTTTCGTGTCCACCTTTCCCAAAAAGACTTAAAATGAATTGTTGGAGATGCGTGTTCAAGATTAGATACAACTGAAAACCAGAACTAGGAAGTACATAAGGAAATGACCAGAGAACTAGGGAAGGACTTAAAAAAGGCCACGGGGCCCAGAAGAGAATAAAAACATTCAAGTTACATCATAACAAAACAGGAGAAGCAAGTTTCCCATTAGTTTATTGACGGCCCAGTAAATTGCTGGTGTATCAAGGACACAACACCAAAGATCGCTCAGGACGCTTACAAAATTTGTCTAGTTAACTATTACATACTGTATACAATGAAAAAAGCTACAAGTTCTGTTTAGAGTTTGTAGGCAGCAGCAGCTCTAGTGTGATGGCGTAAGTAGACGGTGTTGAGTCATCTAAATCACACTCAAGACCTCTTTAAACACCTTCTGCTTTAGAGGGCTCATCAAAATTCTCAACCAATTCTGTGGAAGAGAAACAGATTTAAAAATCAGAATGCACAGGCAAACCAGTTGAATAACAAAACAACTTTAGAAAACAGTCCTAAGAAAGCACGCGCGCTGATTGGTTAATAATCGTGTTTGCACGCGCTGTTGACGTAGTGATTGCGCGAACAAAGAGAATTTACATTTTGATAACCAAAGTTAACAAGTTGTTTTCCTTTTTCTCGTCGCGGTGTTTTCTAAAAGGAATAGAAAACATGTACTCCGTGTTTGTATCGAGTTATATAAACACTCGTGAAAGTTTGGGAGAACTTGAAAAAGCTGTGGAAACACTCGCCTGCAGCTCGCGTTCCCACAGCATTTCTCGTTCTCCTAAACTTCCACTCTGGTTTATATTACTCGATACAAACACGGTACATGTTTTCAATTTCTTAAATAAAAACACTGTCCAAGAATTCTGTGTTGTGTAATGTGTCCAAAGAGATTATTAGGTTTGAATGGAAAGGCACTTAACATTTCAATAACGAAACACTCATTTCATGAAATTTGTACAGCAACAGGAACAAAGCTACTATTGTTCTTTCAGGATATAAACTACATTGTACTTTCTTAAAACTTGAATCGAGTATGAATGATAAAAAATGTTTCGGTTTGGTGATTACTCCGAGAATCGAGAATAGAGATAAATTTTATAAGTTTTAACTATTATATGATGTGTCGTTACCTGGGACATCATCATCATCAACCTCCTCAGTCAGAGCAGGTACATGGCCAACATCAGCTGTGAAAAAGACAAAAATAATACATCAGCAAAAAGATCAACTGTCAACAAGTTGGTATTATAATATGAACCACCTAAATTAAACTCAGTTATTTGCATGGCCTAAAATTGACCTGTTTATTTCAAACCTCCAAAAATAAACATTGACATGATATCAGAAGATGTTAGCACAAACAGGTGCAGCTGGAAAACTAAAATTTGGTCAAAAGACAAATCCATCCCATTTTCTTAACTCTCAGTATTTTGGACTACACATAGTTTCTTTTCACAGTGGTCACAATTATTGTCTCACCTGGTGGAAATTTCTCAGCCAGCCGCCTCAAATTGGTCAAGCTATCATTACCCTTAACACAAGACATAAAATTAAACAAGTGTTAATGTCATCTTAAACAAAATACATGTAGTTGTACTTTGGGGAGTTGTACTTTTAAGAGAGGGGTGGGTGATTTTTTTATAAATTCTGACGCACCTGTAACCCCCAATACTTAATATTCATGCACACAACCACTGCCACAAAAAATTCACAAAAGCTGAAAAAAGACATGTTACACAGAGAAAGCAATATCATGCTTAAACAGTCCGATATAATTTTTTAGTTTTTCTTACTCAAGTTTCAGTTACAAAGTACAGCTTGCATGTATATGTTAATGAGTTCTGGACCGAACTACAAAGATTGCTAATCAATGTCCAAGCAAATGTATTTTGTGATTGTCTGAACAAAACAGAAATTGAATTGACTCTTAATCTGCTACATAAATATGATGATAAAAAATATTTCCAGCACTGAATGGCTATCATAAGATGGTCACTTTATTGTGCTAAGCAGAAAAGGAAAGTTCTGTACATCAAACCAAATGCCTTTCAGAACAGAGCACTTACCAACTGGTTCAGAATTCCAGGAAGCAATTCAGTGATTGCTAAAAAATAAAGACACCAAGGTTAGGATGAAAACAAGCCATACTGATACTGCATATATCACCCAAACAAAGAAATTACTATATTTGATTGGACGGTTCCTGGTGGAGGGGCCATAGTTCTAAAGTCAAGTGAAATAAGAGCCTGTTTGTCAAAAAGTCAGGATACACTGTACATGTACCCACACAAAAAGTTTGTGAGAACCGGGCTGCAAATAATTGCTGTCATCAGACAGTGTCTGTCCAGGATGCCTGGTTGGAGATTTGACAGCTCAATCCTTGCTCTGCCTTGTCACTTACATGCTGTAGCTGAATGTGTTGTGTTGTGTTTTGTTGCATTTCGATTTGTTTCATTATACCGAGCTAGAATTTTTTATTTGGCCAGTAACCTTGACCAGAAAACTATTATTTTCAGCCCTGTGAAAACACTCAGTACAAAACGTTTCAAAACCTGAAACTAATCACTAAACCTGACTAACAAAAAAAAACCATCTAGTAGGTCTCTATTGCCTTTTTCTTTTAAATTCCTGCCTGATACTACTAGTACAAAAAAATTCTACATCCATAATAAATTACAATATTTAGAGTAGAAATAGAAGGCACAGGTTTTCATGCACGTCTTCTGTCCTAGTTGGAATTTGGAAATGTTGGTGTTTGCTCAGGGAGGAAAAGCAGAGAATCTGGAGAAAAAACCTTGAAGCATGGCAAGAACCAACAATAAACTCAGCTCACATAAATGTAGGACACCAGGGCAGAATAAAAACTGGACCATATTGGTAGGAGGTGAGCACTGTCATCACTGCCAACCCTGCTCCCCATAAGCAGAGATGGTAGGCAGTGCTACATGCACCTGGCTACCCGCATTTAATGTCTGCCAAAATTCAACTTTTGAATTTTGCCTGTATTTTTGGCATTCGATGTTGTAGTTTTACAATTTGTACCTACATCTGCAATTTAACATTCAAGTTTCCCATTTCTCTACTACATTGTCAATTTGACATTGTTTGTTTCACGATTCAACTTTGTAGTGTGAAGTATTCAACATTTAAGTTTATGCAATTCAACAGCCAAGTTTATGCAATTCAACATTCAACTTTTCGAAGATGCATGTTTTAGATAACCAACCGCAAGCCAGTCAATCATAGTCAGTGTGGGCTCGGCAAACTATCAAAATTCCCCCTTAGTAGGGGCTAGCAGAGGCAGGTCACACTATCCAAGACAGTGGCTTTTACCACGTAAAATGGCGCCGTATTTCATTCTTATATACCTAACACCCAATCCTACATAAGTAATTTATTTGTAAGTTCAGATATACCACATTCATAAATTATATCTAAATGTCCTATAACGTCAAGTACCATATACGTCACTGGAAATATAAGAAAGGTTTAATGGATGTAAGCTTATTCCCGATACAGAAATATGGATAATTTAGGGCACGTTCATTTGGGATAAATAATAATATGGCCCTGTTCGCACTAAGACGAAAATTTGAGGTTATCATTTGCAAAAAAATATGAAATTTTGTAATCACCATTTTTTGGTTTTGTTAATCCTGTTTGCACACAAAGATGCCAAATATTTTTATCGACAGATGTCAATTTGTAACTTGATTAATTTACCATCAAGATATTGTTCCATGTCCGTCGGTGTCTGTTTTCGCACGAAGTTTCTGCTCATATTTGTGAATGAAAAATGCTCCCACAAAATGTTTCTATGGTGCTTTTCTGCCTGTTGCTTTTCATGCAAAACCTGTTCTTGCTACAATGTACATCAACAATCAGTTTCAGTTTTGGTTGCTAGGATTCGCCTGTTATGGATTTTCAAGGTTTTAATTCAGCTTAGAAGTTCCCGCCATCCCCTTCATTTTCACCTGTATTGGATATTTCCTCGCCCTGTAGAATCTTGATTCGAAATCCATCTGCACCAGCGCCATTTTCCTGAGACCTTGTTCCATAGAAATGTGTGAATGGGTAGAAAGTCATTCAACGATTTACAGGTGGTCAGCAACTTGCAAAAGGGCTGACCTAACTTCAGTTTACCGACTGCCATGTTGCACAAAACACATGGTAAAGGCTACTGTTTTGGGTAGTGTGACCTGCCTCTGCTAGCCCCTACTAAGGGGGAATTTTGATGGTTTGCTGAGCCCACACTGACTATGATTGGCTGGCTTGCAGTTAGATATTGAAAACATGCATCTTTGAAAGTTGAATGTTGAATTGCGTAAACTTGGATGATGAATTGCATAAACTTGAACGTTGAATACTTCAAACTACAAAGCTGAATCGTGAAGCAATGTCAAATCGACAATCGGAGTAGAGAAATTGGAAACTTGAATGTTCAATTGCAGATGTAGGTACAAATTGTAAAACTACAACATTGAATGGCAGGAATAAATGCAAAAGTTTTGATGGACATTGAATGCCATAAGAGCCTAGGTGGCAAACATATCATACTTCTTTGAGGCAGATGTTGATTTGTAGTTGACAATTTCATGCCGCTCAAAAGAGAATAAACTACAACTGAACATGCATCCTGAACTGTCATGTTCCCAAGTAGAAAACAACAGAAGACATATTCTTGTTAAAACTATTTAAATTCATCCGCAGTACTTACATTTATTTTCAGACTGACCAACCACTGCAAAAATATTGGATCCAAGGGAAGCTTGCACTAAATGCAACAACATAACTCAAAGTTAACACTAACCTTTAACATAGAATGTTAAGACACTGCTATGAGAATTTTGAGGGTTGTGAGATTTTTGAAAATGATTTGAAATATCAAATTTTTATTACGACAAGGTACACTTGGGGTAAACCTGAATATTCTGATTAATTCATTCTTAGTTAGGATTTTGCCATAGAGACCAGTTCCACAGAAATGTTTTTAAGCGCTTGTTAAAGTAGTACTGAGGAATATGGGCCATCCATCATATTTGTATGGACCTCACTGTGCTGAGTCCATATTCCCCAGTACTGCCCTTGCAACCAGTAAGTAATTAAGATAATACATATAACCTTTACAAATATTATTATAAAGACAGTGCAATATACATAATTTAAAGAAGCTATAAATATATAAAATAACAGTCAAATAAAGAGTTGTGCTGTTATATTTCAAAGACTTTTTTGCTCCTCTCTGGTGTACTATACATGTCAAACATTGTGATCAACTCCAGTCAGCTAGGTTCAAAAAGTGATGTCCTGAGAACTGGTTTCTTGAAGGTCCGAAAACTTTTCCACCTGGAAAGCCTTAGCAAAATCACGAACCTTGTGATTACAGAGCTGCTTTATAACCTATTCTTAATATGAACAGAGGATCCCTTCATATAGGAAGAGTTTCAGGTGTATACACTTCTCTGTTATTTCATACAGATAAACTAAGCATGGCTTTACAGGCCCAAAAAGTTTCCGGTGCTTTCAAGAAATGGCCCCCGGGCAGAAAAAAAACATAGGCACGCAAGGCGTGCAAGAGTTATTTATATAACTGGTCCCTGGCAGTAGTGAATAATGCTTGTCAGTCGATGGTGTTACCAGTCTGGTCCGTTAAAAGTGATTGGTCAGTAAAGCATTTATGGTATTGGCTACAAGACTCCTGTTAAAGTTGTCATCAGTCATCGGTCGGTTTCGATCCATCTATTGTTAGTTGTTAGAGTTGTTGTTGTCAGTTTTGTTTTCGTCTTGGAGATGATGTTTGTAAGGCACCTGTACTTGTTGACATCTGCTAAGAGGCTTTTGTAGTAAGTTAGTGTACCAGCTTTTGAGACTCAATCGTTGAATAGTGCGTACAGCAAGCTCTCGCTGAAACGCCTTTCATAATTTTAAGTGTTTTTTGACGCCAAATGTGGCAACAGAATAAGAACGTACTGTTCCTTGACTCGACTTGTCAGTTGTGACTATCTGATAACTAGGTTAGTTTTTGTTTATTCCTGAAGTGATAATTAGTGTTTCTTCTCCCATTTTTTCTTACATATTTATCTCCAGCAATGAAGAAATAGCACATTGCCCTTACATTTTCAAGAAAACAAGGGGATCATGTTGTATAACTTTTCGAGAAAACAAAAGTATCATGTTATAAATGTTCCCGTGAAAAGTAAGATTGTCACGTTTTTACTAGTCAACGTATAATTGAATTTAGATATTTATGTCCAGCAGTGAGGAACAAGAGAAATAAGTTCTCCGACTCATTTAAACCTGATTTAATTAATTTGAAGTTTAACTTGGTGCCACACAGTCTTCAAAGAACATTATTTTGAACAGTTTTCATCTCGGACTGAAACGAATATCATAAAATGCCCATGAATTAACTATATCAAACCGCTGCTGCAGACACCTAAAAGCTGTCCAAACATATTAATTTTTTTGGTGTTTAATATCCTGGGAACAAGAGGCCATGACTTGTTAGCTCTAATTGAATTTACTCCCATGTGAAAAACAAAAGTGTAAAGTTACCATTTGTAACTAAAAATAGCAATATCTTGTTTTGTTTGTTCAAACATTTTATGGGAACAAGTGGTGACGATTCGTCAGCTCTTATTGAATTTACTCCCTTGTGAAAAAAAACAGAAGTGCCAAGTTACCATTTCTAACTAAAAATAGCGTACATCTCGGGGAAACAAGTGCTCACGATTTATCACCTCTAATTGAATTTACGCCCCTGTGAAAAACAAGGACATCAAATTACCCTTTGTAACTAAGAATATAAATATCTTGTTACATTTGCATACAAGAACAAAACAGTTGTCACTTCCACTTATTTTGCAAACGTTAAAACTGTTTCAAATCTAAATAGTCTTGTCTCCTCTATGTCCTCTGAACTGGAAGCGACGATTCGTGACCTCTAATTGAATTTACTCGTTGTGAGAAACAAAAGTATCAAGTTACCCTTTGTAACCTGAAATAAAATATTTCTTCCATTTGTTTACTACTGACTCATTAACTACTTAAAAAAACTCATCTTGTTCATAATTAGCCATCATTACACTGAAACAACCCAATGTATATTATGTAACTGTCACAATGACACAATCCCCTCCAAACCGGACTAAGAATCACAAACCGGCAACATAAACGTCAGTCTTTATTATTCAATCACCAAAGTCTTTGTATTTAATACAATCATAGAACTCCCAAGACTTCATATACCTCACTTAAGTAATCTTAAACAAGAAATTTTCTTTTTCTTCTACTACAATTCATGCTGGCTATTATTGTGATAAAGCGAAAACCCTGATAAAATTGACGAGAAAAGATTAAGTTTCATTTATAACGTACATGTACCGTCTCATCCCAGTTGTAAACAAGAACCATTATAAATGTAAAATCGTCACAGAATAATAATTCTTTTTGTTCTGTTGACAAAATTAATCCTAGTCTCTTTGCTTTTCTCGCTGAAACTTATCACTGAAACTGATCAATGGATCTTGAAATTAACGACTCACCCTCGACTCTGCATCAATATTTAGGTTTCACTACAACAGGCAAACGATTCGAACCTTGTCACAACCTCTTCACATTCCCACTAGTGCATTCCGCCCCCTTAAATACAATTGTTCCTACCATAACCAACACATCAACATTAGTAGTAGATTCAAAACCTTATATAATAGGAAAAGCTTCCCCTTCATCGTGTGCTCTCAGTTATATCCCAAACACTATGTTTCTTTTTCTTTGACTGATTATCCAATTGCTAAAGACTATCAAACCAGCACACAAATTCCTCAGCCTAACGTAAACCCAATATATGAATACTTCCTCCTCTTTTACAGAAGAATAAATATGGCCGTTCTCAACTGTATCGGGATCAAATCTTCTCACATACATGTAACATTTACCTTTATAACAGGAAATTTGATTGGTATTTAATAGTAGAACCAATCTGATTGGTGTGACATACATGTACATACATCGCTGATCCACTGAACCACCCGTCCATAACATATCCGACGCGCCGACTAAGAGGTATTTTTTTTTACAAAAAAATAACTCAAAAACAATTGCCTGGAACAAGTAAATTTTGCTTTTGGTGAAGTGAAAAGAGACGTTTAGTGGCCTGGTGGGCAATTAATGATAATCTCACGACAGAAGTTACTTCAAAACTTAACACTGTAAGACAAGTCAAGCACTGAGTTGAAAGCATGGATTACTTAGGATTCCAAGCATACTTTGTTTGCATTTGTTCTCTGACTGCCGTACTGGCACCAAGTCAGAGGTAATATTTAAGTGGACGAAAGCGAAAACTGAAATTTTACCTCATTTTTACTGCCCTGATTTATCAGGAGAATTTGATTTACATGTAATGAGTAAATGATGTTTCCATTAAAACAAATAATTTGGAATTGAAGTTATAGAAACCTGTACCAACCTTTTGGATTAGTAAAATGAATAACCGTCCCATCGTCCTTGATCATGTTCACCTACAGTAAGGAAATGTTGCAACAAAAAAATTATTATTACATTCTCAATAAATGAACAATTGTGTACATGTACTGTACAAAGCTTGTTATAACCTGAATAAAATACACCAACTAAGAGTTTAAAGAACTGTGTGAACTGGATTCTACTTGGATAAGATCTGGATCAAATACCAAGGAACAAGGCCACAAGGTTTTATTTAATAGTTTATGACCAGTTTATGTTCGCAAACTCTTCTTCGATTCACCAAAGCACATGTGCAACCGCTTCTTAGCTCTCGCAAAACAAACTTGGTCTTGTGTCAATACAATGTTTCTTCATCATTCATACATACATTTAAAAAAAATTAAATTAAAACAAAATAGATAACCTCTTCAATGCCAGGGATAGTATTAACTGAGAGCTTCTTGAGAGTGTTCTGGAGTTTCTTATCATCTGTTGTTGCTGTTCTGTGGACAACCTTCTTTTTTCTTCTGGGTGTTCCCTGAAATTATCAGCATTTAGAAAAAAAAACTTTTGAGTGTATTTTCAAAGTGCGATTAGCTTTATGACATTACACAACTGTTTAAAAACACCAACTGGGTTGTTCGAAGCCCAATTAAGCTAACCTAGGATTACTGAGCAGTGAGCTTTTCTGTTTTGAGTTTGAATAATCTTCAACTACACAAAGAAGAAGCCATGAAAGACAGTTTTAGATCATAGAATTTAATACTTCTGTTAACTTGTAATCCTGTGTTAACCCACCTATCAACCAACCCGCTCAGGACTGCATTAAATGTGAAGCCAAAACTTTTAAAATTCATCTATCAAAATGGTGTCAAGACTGGATGTACATGTTTCAAAATACAGTTGAACCTCCAGTTGCGACCACCTCCCCTCAGCGACCAGTTTTGCAAAACACCAAAAGTTTCCAAGTCAAATCATTATATTTGGAACCTCTTGTAAGCGAACACCTCTTGCAAGTGACTTTTCCTTTTGTTCTTAACATCCTGTAGTCGACCACTTGACAGATAATGGTGAAAAAAATGGATAATAAAGGTTACCGCACACTAGCTGATTTCTTGTCAGCCAACAAAAAATCTTCACTTGTCAGCTAGTGTGCAGTGAATTCAGACAAGTCTGCGACAAAATCAGGGCTTGTCAGGCTTTGTCAGCTAGTGTGCGGTGGATCAAGACCAACCTCAACCAATGAGGAATTGTCATAAGAGTCACGTGAACAATCATCTTTTCCAACATGGCTGAGATCGACTTGGCCCCAAGCCTAAACTCGGCTAGTCACGACAAAAAATCGGCTAGCATGCGGCAAGCTGATGTCCCGACAAATTTTAACCCAACTTGACCCCAACAAAAAATCTGCAGTGCTGCGACAAAAAATTGGCTAGTGTGCGACAGCCTTAAGGTGTTGCAGCAACATCTTATTTCTGGCTAGTACAAGAAACAGAAATTTCTCAATGGGAAGAATCGCATTCTTTTCTCAAAATTGACTTTTCCTTGAATAAACCATTGTATCGGCTCATGGGTCAAGTCTCAGCAGCTACTGCCTTCCAATGAGGCAAAATTTGGACCCATTATGGTCTAAGCTCTCTTAAGTGACCACCTTGACTTGACATTTAGAGTGGTGGCTTATGGGAGGTTCCACTGTACTGCACAGTAGGAGTGGTTAGATCCCTCCAAAATGAAAATTACTTTTTGGGAGAGAAAATGAATTTGCTTACAGTACATGAGTAATGTTTGATTGTATGGATGTTCGAGTGACAATGTGGGCAGTACATCCATATCTTTACATCAAATCAAGAATTTCACGAGTTCACTTCCAACTTCCCAAGCACAAGTAATAATTTTTAAATGTATATTAAGCACCCTATGCTCAGTCAAAGTACAACTCCACCTAGAGCTACACTATAACTGTTAGCAACAAGTCTTACCTTTCCCCCTATTCTAACTTGATTCTGAAGTTTTGATAACTTTTCTTGATTCATAATGATCTGCAACAAGATGGAACAATTATCTTAATTTGATGGTAGTTGCATAAATTTAATGTTGCTCGTGTAAAATAGGTCAGAGCAACCTATGCATTTCAGTCATGATCACAGACACATTTGCATGGACAGTGAAAAGAAAGGTCCAACTCAGAATGTTTCTTTGCTCTCTAAATTGGAGAACAAAACAGAAAATGCATGCAAGTCTTATCTTTTCATGGAAATTATCATACATTCGATCCTTCATATGTGGACAGAAGGCCAGTAATTCTATAAGTTACCAAAATCTGTTTCTAAGTGAAATAAATGAAACACGGGCTGTAAACCTCAGATAACCATCAGTATGGTAGAGTGAGTGTTCAAGCCCAGTGCCCTACAAGGTTGGTACTTACAGCTGTATCTCTAATTTCTAAGCAGGAATTGTCTAAGAGTGCAAGTACTTCTACTCCTCGTTTATGGCACGCTAATCCGTTGCAATGTTACCCCACCAGTGAATTTTCCTAGAACCTTTTTAACACCCAGGTGCTCGAGATCACAAGGCAGTGACTCCAGCCAGGTTCAAACCTGTGACTGCTCAACCCAGAGTCCAGCATGCTTATCATAAGGACACTCTACGTGGGGGGGGGGCCCCCCCAATCCCTGACAATCACTGAAACAGGTTAATCACACTTGTTTGCACTCGAAGTTGAAAAGAAACACAACATTGGTTCTCCTTGAACTTTGGCAAGCACCACAATTGCTACAAAATATATCTATTTCCAAAACCCAACAATGATCAAAGAGTGTTGACATCCTGAGTAGTGTGGACTTTATTTGAGAGGGTGACATTTGACAGTAACTAACCTGATAAACTAATGGCCTTCGAAATAAATACAAAAAGAAATTAATTAACAACACTATGTACAACCTAGCAAATATAACTAATGTAAAAAATATAAAACCTCTAGATATTAGTAAAACATTGGGTAATATTTTGATTTTTTAAAACTGAATTACCAGTATAAAGAGATCCTATAAATGCTTTGAGCTTGAAGATCTACAGTATGTTAAACTTGTTCCATTCTTGAGTAACTCTAACAGTTAAAGGTTAAACATGCAAAAGTCTTACATTATAGCACACCCCGATACTTTCAACGCACTCAGAAAATTGACAAGGTGTAATTGAAATCATTAAGTAAACACATCTACCACTTAAAATATTATCAATATAATATTTATTAAGTCATATCAAGTAATATCCAATTTATAAATATTCTACCAGAAGAATTAGAAACCTGATTTCTATAATCCTACAATAATTCATTTATTATGAATGAAAATAAAAAGTAAAACAAGGTGTTGCTGTAAAGACGTATTTTCAAAAAACAATGTTAAAGGAAAACTTTCAATACAGCAAAATGACATTGTTTCTGTTATGGAGTGAAGATGAAAAATGATCACAGAACTGCAATTAAAATTATTACCCCAAAATGCATCAGCTTATCCCACATCTAGTCATACCGGTGTTAAATTATAGTATGGAACGTTTACAAATAAGAGCTACAGAAATTATGGACCTTCTTGATACGATTTTACTGTATCAATGCGTATTTACATTTTATAAGCATGCGAACTTTTGGTACAGTTTTAGTTCACAAGGACAGTGGCGGAGTGAACAACAAGATTACTCCCATCTAGCAGGGAAGCTTTATCTTAATCAGCCCATTCATACTGAACTACCACAAAACGGATACAGCGGGCATGCAGAAACCATGCTTCGACTTCAACTAAAGTCGCGAGAGTGCTAACCTCGAAACCTGATGAGAATCTGGACAGTTTGAACAATCTGTGAAGGGCAAGCACACTAAATCTTACCTGTTTGTGATATTTTTAACAACAGAAAAGACAAATCCCCGCTAAAATGTCATCAAAAGAGTTTTTCCTTCGCTAAACACGAGGATGACTTGATCGGCACGATGGCGTAAGAGAACAAGACTTCATTGCGCAGGCGCACTATTTCGGACGAAAGAGACTGGGTTGAGTACTTTGGATTTGTACCCAGTCTTCGGGATAGGGGGCGATATATGTGCATGTGGGGCGCTCGCACATCTTTTGCCGAGATGGCCACGCTATATTGTTCTGAGAACGGATTAGACCCTCCTTCCTTATTGGAACCCAATTATTAAAGAAAGTAATAAATTAGTATCGACTTTAAGGCGGCGAAATACGAGATAAAAAAAAACCTCAACTTGTCGCGCAACATTGTTTCGTTGCAAGTTTTCGTCGATGTTTCCCGTTTTTCACCTTGTGTGATCAACTTGTCGCGCAACATTGCGGGTTGAAGAATGTTGTTGCGAAAAGTAGAGCGCGGGTCTACTTTGAGAAACAAATTTTGGCTTTGTTGCTCGTTCTTCATCAAACTCACAACTTCTCGCGCAGCAAATTTGCTTTTCGTAAAGATTCTTGTTTTTCGGCCATTTCAATTTCAATAGAAAGAGAAAACAAACAGCGGTTACAAACATAGTAAAGTTTCGCATGGTATATTATACTTGACGTTTCGTATGCTACAACATACATCCTCAGAAGTGACGGTTACAAAATATGACTAAATTTAAAAAGACGAAAACAAAAGCGAGCTATTGGTACTCGCTAGCTAGAAGACAATGGAAAAAGAAACTACATCCGGTGTGAATTAATACAGAAGAAGATTTTCACTACCGACGTTTTCATAAGGGCGGGTTTCAAGTCCCGTATTAACAGTGTTTCTTTAATTTTACATTGTTAATCACATTGACCACTTGCTAAGATCTCAAAATGGTCCCATTTGATGTTGTGACCGGTAGAAATCGAATGCTCAGCAACAGCGGAGGCGTGACCAATTTGAGTGAGAGCTTTGAAGTGCTCAGTCTTTCTATCATGTAATCTTCTTTTAGGTTTGCCGATGTAAAAAGCATCACAATCCCAGCAACTTGCTTTGTAGACTATCTTCGATTTCTGCGACCAGGTGAGACGATCTTTATAAGGAAAGAAAGACTTAATTTGGCGAGTGTTCTGAAAAACAACCCTGAGGTTGACGAAACCATAAAACTTATTGACACAAGATTTTAATCGGCGTGCAATAGCATCGCTTTGGAGACCTAAATAAGGTAAAACAAGGATTACATTTTTCTTAGGAACTGTGAGAGTAGGTTGTGAAGGCCTGTCCTTATGTTTGTGAAGCACATCATTAACATTGTAGTTAATAACGCCTCTCGGATAACCATTAAGAAGCAAGGAATTCTTGAGATCGAATAAAGTGGACTGCAACAGAGTGGAATTTGAACAGATGCGTAAGCAGCGATAGGTAAGTGTTCGGATGAGATTGACGTTATACTTCCTAGGAGTAAAGGAGTCCCACTTGGTGTAAAGACCAGTGAAAGTCTTAATGTTAATGATGTGCTTCACAAACATAAGGACAGGCCTTCACAACCTACTCTCACAGTTCCTAAGAAAGATGTAATCCTTGTTTTACCTTATTTAGGTCTCCAAAGCGATGCTTTTACACGCCGATTAAAATCTTGTGTCAATAAGTTTTATGGTTTCGTCAACCTCAGGGTTGTTTTTCAGAACACTCGCAGAATTAAGTCTTTCTTTCCTTATAAAGATCGTCTCAACCGGTCGCAGAAATCGAAGATTGTCTACAAAGCAAGTTGCTGGGATTGTGATGCTTTTTATATATGCAAACCTAGAAGAAGATTACATGAGAGAAAGACTGAGCACTTCAAAGCTCTCACTCAAATTGGTCACGCCTCCGCTGTTGCTGAGCATTCAATTTCTACCGGTCACAACATCAAATGGGACCATTTTGAGATCTTAGCAAGTGGTCAATGTGATTTACAATGTAAAATTAAAGAAACACTGTTAATACGGGACTTGAAACCCGCCCTTATGAAAACGTCGGTAGTGAAAATCTTCTTCTGTATTAATTCACACCAGATGAAGTTTCGTTTTCCATTGTCTTCTAGCTAGTTACCAATAGCTCGCTTTTGTTTTCGTCTTTTTAAATTTAGTCATATTTTGTAACCGTCACTTCTGAGGATGTATGTTGTAGCATACGAAACGTCAAGTATAATATACCATGCGAGGCCATTTTCTTTGGTATTACTTTTTCACCGAATGCCACTTATAGAGTGTGTTCCCGTGAGGAAACAAAACTAAAAAGCCATTAAATGCTTTATCTTCATCAGTCATAAGAGGTACTAAATTGATATGATCATTTACATCTTTCCAGCTTAGGGAGCCCCCCTAATTTTTTCAGAGCTCCCCTTTCGGGTGTCTAAAAATTTTCAGAGCCCCCCTCAAAATCTTCATCCCCCCTTGTCATATTAAATGAACTTTCCCTTAAATAGCGTCCTTCGAATGAAAACCAGTGCATTTTGAATATATGTACCAGTCAGTTCCAAAACCACCTACCCCCCCGGGAAATCCCCGGGCATTTGACTCTCGTCAAGCTCCGTACAGTGGGGAATTTGACCCAAAATGAGGTCCGCCCGGTGGAGCATTTGACAAGCTGAACACGAAATTCGTTTTGGCTGAAAATTTTGCAGAACTTGTTTCCACAGTTGCTTTAACATTCCTGGAGGGTGGGGGGATTTGACCCTCTTGGAGCTCTAACGGGTGGGGCATTTGACCGTCTAAACTGGCAACATAGCGGGGAATTTGACCAAAATTTTTCAAGAAAGTCAAATGCCCCGGGGTTTGCCCGGGGGGGGGGGCATGGGCAGTTTTGGAATTGACCGGTACATTAGAAGTTATGGCGGTGGGTGACATAAAGCTAACATCGCGTTTGTCGAAAAAAAATATACACTTATCTCATGATTTTTAGCCAATTTAGGAGTTCAAGTATTAGGAAAAGTGCGTGTCTAAATATTTTTTGGCTCGGTTCAGATCATCGGTCGACTAGATAGCCAAAGAAAGTTCAAGATGTTGACAGTATTTACCGTAACAACAATAAAAGCAAGTGACACACTCGAACACCCACCCACGGTCTGGCCAGTACCTTACGCATGCGCACAGCCATATCACTCGGGCAGTGGCAGCCATGGACAGCTTTTTCGGTTTTGTTAGGCCTCATCAGCATGGCATAGCCGTCGGGCAGAAGTAGGACTATAAGCGGGTGCAAAGCACCCCTTTAAGTGCCAACTCCACACAACACATGTGGGAGCTGGTGGCTGGGCATGGGACCCGCACGGCACACAACTTAAACTTATGACAGAGCGAGGTTGATCTTAGCTTCCACCTCATGAAATGGTCAGCAGTTTCTTAATCAAAATAGGAAGATCTCCATTAACTTATGATTCCTAATATGCAAGTAGATTAACAGCCGTGCCCGGTATCTGATAGACTGCTCACTTTTGCCCTAAGTTTGTCTCTCGATGTTCGCATGCGTGGCGTGCGAATGCGTGACGCTGAAACAGAAGACTGGTACCAGTTTGGACCCGAGCCAACCGAACACACGCTGACACCTTTTGTGCAAGTTTCGGATGTCTCATGCTCAAGGTTTGAGCCATGGCATCAAAGGCGGAAGTTATTTGCTTTCTCTTCGGCTGTGTCTTTGTGTTAGGAAGCGCTACATACTGTGTTACCAACGATGACTGTAGCCAAAACTTGGGCGAGTCTTGTTGTTCAGATGATGTCTGCCGACAAACCTGTGATTACTGTTCGTACGATTACCAATGTGGCACAGGCGAAGAGTGTTGTGAAGGCGGCGACTGTTTGTCACTGTGCACTACTAATATTCCAGACTACACTGTTTGGACCGGAGGTGTTATTGCCGCAGCTATAATCAGCACGATCGTGTTCTTCGCCATCGTTATTTCCATCGTGGTTTGCTGTTGTTGTGCGTGTTGTCCGTGCTACCACCATCGTTCACCGGGGACAGTGATTGTGACGCAGCCGGGAAACCAGTCGTTCGTGTCGACAACCCAAACGTTGACCACACAGCAGATGCAGTACCCTCCGCCAGGGAATTACAACCAGCCCCCACAAGGCTATGCTCAGCCTCCTCCGCCGTATCCAAGCTATCCGCAGCAATCGGGGAACTATCCTCCTCCTCCAGCACAAGGCCAGCCTCCCGTACCTCCGCCAGTCAGTGTTGGAGATCCCGTCAAGTACCAATACGGACCTTAGCCTGTAGCGCAGGCGTTTTTATCGGGTGAGCAGTGTTTTTAAATTTTGTTCGTGTATCTGGCTGCCTTCTTCGAGTCGTAAAACGCAGGACCTTTCCTTGTTTTTCGGGAACGAAGATAACACCCGCCTGATCATACACTCGCTCACTCGCTAAAATAACCCCGCAAATGCAAGTAAAAGTAGTATAGAACGGCCCGAGTAATGTTACGATGTGAACACTAGCTAGTAAACTGATCGAATTTGTGTTTTTGTGGCGATACCTTAGAAATCCAAGATTAGATTATTAAATCCGAAAATGGATTTTGCGTTTCTTTACTAAACAGATCAATCCAAGATCACTCTGATCAAGTTGTATCAAAGCAACCAAAGAATCCTTCCTCAGAGTAGATTCTTCGTTTCCTTTGTCGCACCATGATCCGAGAGATCTTAGATTAATCTGTTTAGAAAAGAAATACAAATTGGTTTCGGATTTTCTTGAATTTCTTAAAGAAACGAGCCCTTACTGTTTTTTAGTTTTTTTTAAAGGTAATGTGCTAAGTAAAAAAACATAAATTTCCATACTGAGTACAGTGTTAGGTTAATGTTAATCTTCACGTGGACTACAATAATATAAAAGAAGGATTTTTTCCTGTTATAGAAGCTATTTTTTGCCTGGAAACCTGTTTAAATAGTGCACTAAATAATGTACTTTCAGGAAACTTTAGACCACCTGAATAAATAACAATTTGTAAAGGGAAAACTCAACTGTCTTGTCAAAGCTATCTAACCTGAGCGAGCTGAAAATACATTCTCTACAGATATAAGCTAGAAACTAGCTTTGCTGAGATATCGCCATTCGTCAGCTAGCAGCTGAATCTATCTAGGGTTCAAGTCGGCTTTATTCATTATGCAGCTGACTTTATTCAGGCTACTTTTAGCTTTCAAACTGACTAGTTCAAGTTCAAAACATACAAAGTAAATGGGCACTGCTTGCAGTTAGTTACAGCTATTCAAGGCGACTTTATTACCTAACATGCTGCAATCATGGATTTCATAAGTATAAATTTGACTACTCTTATCCTCGTAATACGATTGAAATCTCAATGGAACCTGCGACAAGTTCTCCTCTAAGGCAGTAATGAGTCGCTAAGAAACGGTAGCAATTTAGTTACTGCGGAGCGGGGGCTGGGGGGTCTCTTAAGGACTGGTCTTTATTTATCGCCGACGGGGGGCGGGGGGTAGGAATTTTGGCTTATTTTTTTAAGTATTGCCCTCATACCTTATTCTCCTTAAAGTGCCACTATGACGAAAATCGCGTCTTTTCTATCGAAGCCATGTTAAAACATAAAAAAGTAGTCTGCATAAGAAAAAAAATGCTGTTTACTGTTCTCAAACATCTCCTTTTGTTCCAGAGATATTCAAGTTTTTAAAATACGCAAATTAGCCAAGCAATGATGAAATTCACTTAACTAAATTTCAATCAAATATGATGAAAAAGATATCTAGGCCAGTTTGTATCAGAAATGTTTGATTCTTTGCAGTAGGATCCTACTAAATGTGCTCCACAATGTGAGCTTAACAGTTTTGTTACCATGGCAACTTCCTGGCTTCCAGACCTCCCCAATATTAAAGGTATTTCTGGCCACCTTTGGCATTCCATTTTCATATTTGCAAATGGTGCCTCATATACATGATCCAACAAGCATATAAATATCTTAGCTTGAGTTTGTGGTCTTGGTTAACTCTTTTCAGGCTGAAAATCACTTACATATTGAAATCAAGTGGGTGGGAACTGGAAAAGAATGAGTTTCCATGGAAACAAAATATTTTATAGCCGTAGGTGTGTTTTCTGTTGAACTATTAGCCTACCATGTTTCAATGATCTGCGCTGCAAATTGGCCAAGATAGCTCGATTTATATACATGATGCAATATTGGGTTGAGTGTATGACATCATCAGTCATCTCATTTGCATATTTTACAGATTTTTCGAATTTTGAAACTTTAATATCTCCGAAACTAATGCAGGTATTTGCAAACGGTAAACGGCGTTTTCATTCTTTTATAAAATTCTATGTGATACGGATTCCTAAATTCGCGATTTTCGCGATTTTACAAAATTTGCGAAATTAAAGACACCCAAAAAATAATGACCGCGAACTTTGATCTCGCGAAATTTAATAGATATAGAAAAATCATGTATTTCGGTTTTCAAGGGTCCTAAGCAATTTTTAACACAATGTGTTAGTACAAGGAGCTATCATCTATTAACTTTAGATGTTAACAAGTGCCAAGATTCGCCTCAAGCTCTTCCTCGGCATCTGAGTAATCATGTTGGCACAGCTCCCCCAATACATCCTTTGTACAGTCGCCAAATTGACCATCCTGTCCGGTTCCCTGTCGTCTGTAGTTACAAGTGTCTTGTAGCTTTTTATTATTGTCTGGTTCCTTGGCGTATCTGACTCTCGACAATCGATTATGCTGACTCGGAAGAACAAGAAGACTTTTTTGTTACTGTAAGACTGACTTTTAGACGAATACAGCTGCCACTAAGGAACAGAATGTTTTTTTTTTTCAATTGTTGATTAACGTAAAAGGAAAAAGTAAATACACTTAATCGTCAATTTCGCGAAATTAAATTTTCTGCAAACACGATTTTTCTCCGCGATCGCGAAATTAAAGACTCGCGAAATGTGCCGAGAAAATTTTCGCGAAATTCAAGTCCCATGAAAATAAAGGAGAATAAGGTAGGTATTAATAAATTTCGTGATCCCTCAATGTCTTAGCACAGACATTCAACTTTCGACGTTTATATTTATTGCTTTAAACGGTCATATGAAAGTAATATTTCTGACTATGATGTTGACTTACAGATATCTGATTAGGGTTCTTAGCAGAAGATTTCAGCACAACAGGCGACATAAATTAAAGCGAGGCCCAATAGCGTCACGCACAGTTTCTAAAAATAGCTTACATCACCAGAGACCCCCACATGACTCAGACGAGAATTACAGTCCTGTAAAAGGATTTGTATGAGCGCGGCAAGGCAACGAATCGGATCGGATCGACGCTTATTTCTTCACAGGTATTTTTTTGGCTAGTTTGCTGAATTTCTTGTGGGTGATGCACCGGAATGTCGGGAACAATAACAATATTTTTCTCTGCCATGGAGGTAAGGAGTGCGTTTGTAAACATCCTTCAACATGAGAAGTCCATCATATTTTGGCCCTCCTTCAAACTCCGTATTTGTATCATTCCAAGGTATATGTCGTGGGTTTTCTCCAACATTTTGAGCTAGAGAGGCCATCGAATTGCGAAATTAATAGTTTGTTTGTCTGAGTCAAACAGGGGTTAAATTTTTGTAACGTCATCTGTGCGCGACGCCATTCGCTCGAAGGGGCAAGCCATCTAGGGGCGTCCAGGGATATGCTTCCCCGGATAATTTTGAAATTGTCAGTTTTCCAAAGATGCGACTTCATGTCGGCATTTAGGGGGGAAAAGTTTTACGGAAAATGAGTTGTTTATGATCATAAAATCACATATAGCAAGCCGAGTGCTGTTTCGCATTTGTAAATATTATTTTCTTTTTGAAACGTCCCACTCTGTAAGTCTTAATATATGTACGTATGTACGTTTTATGTGCAAAGGGGATCCAGGATTTTTCTTAGGAAGGGGTGCACCTCTAAGGAATGACGTCACTGACCGGTGAGGCAAACAAATTTTAAAAGCGAATACGAAGAAGGCTTCCTCTCAGAAGGGGGGTGGGGTGTGTACCCCCTGCACTCTCTCCCTAGATTCGACCCTGGTGTGTACAAATTTTAATAAACGGAACAGGTGGCTACATTCGATTTTACCGCGGGTAGAGTTGCGCCGTTCTACTCAGAACCCGCTGTGACTGGTGTCATTTGACATACCAACAGCTAACCATCCCAAGCGTTTGGAAACTACAAAGTTACTTTTTAGAGAACAATGATGCAAGGCTGATACTACGTAGAGAGCTTAACGGGGCAACGACACGATAGAGTCCAAACTGAAAGCCATGAATTGCAACCGTGGACAGCTGTTTCGACCTTATTGGGTCTCGTCAGCACGGTGTAGCAAGTTGTGAAGT
>CM042757.1:20835392-20841246 GCA_022496165.2 Catalaphyllia jardinei | reverse complement strand
CCAGTACCGGTCAGCGATACTTAGTTTTCTCACGCTTCCCTGCTTGCCCAGTGTGTGTGTGTTTTTCCCGGGTCTGCCATTTTGTATTGTAACTCGACTCGTGTGTTAGATTTGCCCATTAACCTACTGGCGTGGTGGCAGCGTTTAGTCGAATTCACGTCCAAATCTTCCTTCAAAGAGCCTTTCAACCGAAGTCAGCAGCTGTGGTAAGTCTAACCCTCGACGAATTTCGTTGTTAGAGCACGACCGATACCGCCTACATGGCTATTACTCACCGAGCACCAAAAACTATAAACAGCTTCAAAAATTGGAGACAGAATTTACTACACACCTTGCCACTTGACAGCAATTTTGCCCCGTTCCTTGCTGAGGGCTTCACATAGGGCAAAAAGACAAAAGCCGACCCTCTAAGAGGCTTCACTGACGACGGAGAAGATGTGGCCAAAGCCAACCGCCTAACCGCTCAGCAAAAGGTGAATTTTCTTGCTTATGCTAGGGCAAATGGCGAATTATTGCCCTATCATTGCTAGAAACACGTTGGTGAAGAATTCCACTTCAATACAGTCCATCTGGAACACCATCAGGCAGCATTTCGGATTCCAGATTACAGGAGCCCATTTCATCGACTTGGCAGCGGCTGACATTCATTTAGAATCCAATGAAAGACTTCAATATCTGTACCAGCGGTTGATGGCGTTTGTCGAGGACATATTACTCAATACTAACAGCTTGTCCCATCACGGTGACCTGATTAGGGAAGACGAGGAGTTAAGCCTGTCTTTGGAAAATTTCGTTGTCCTTACATGGCTAAAGTTAATCCACCCAGACATACCAAGATTGGTCAATCAAAGGTAGGGTACTCAACTAAGATCAAGGATTTTGGCGTCAATAAAACCAGAGGTGTCCCAAGCCTTAAATTGGCTGCTTGACGAAATTAGAATATCAGATGATCCAAAAGTTATGCGCACTGCAACTGTTGGCTTCCGAAGGTCGACGCCAGTAAAATCTCCACCTAGAAAGAGACCACGTCCTCCCCGTCAATCAAAGTCCCGATCCCAACAACTTTCTGAGCGAATGTCGTCATCTTCCTGAGGAGGACCCCAGATATATCGCGAAAGCTCGCCAAATCGCCAACATCGTTGACGATCATCTTGAGGAAAGTGACTGTGAGTTCAATAATGAGATGAGTGGTGTTGAGTGTGGCCCGGAACCTGCAGTTCTCCGTGTACAGACACGTCAGTCCCCCTACATTCACGCGTTCCACGCCCATCACCCTGTGCGTATTACCTTGGATAGCGGTGCTACTACTCGACATTCTCTCTTCACACGCTTGGGAGTTCCCCTTAGCCCCAGCTCACAATCTGCACACCAGGCAGACGGGTGCTCCCCACTCAAGGTTGTTGGAGAAACTCGTCTGTCATTCACCCGTGCAAACCGAGAATCCTCGTTTGAAGGCTTAGTAGTTGAGAACCTCAACGTTGATGTATTGGCAGGAACGCTGTTTATGGAGGCCAACGACATTTCCATCCGCCCAGCCAAACGCCAGGTTACGATTGGGGATGGCCCTACCTATGCCTATGGATCCCAGGCCCCTGCAGTGACCAGCACAGCAGCTCGTCGAGCTATTGTTCTCCGCACACCTCCTACCTCTACAACCATTTGGCCTGTCGACTTCGTTGAAATTAACCTACCCAATGATGCCCTTCCTGACTGCGAGTATGCTCTCGAGCCACGTTCTGATGCTCCGAGTGTACGAAAGTTGTCTGCCTCCCAGCTATGGCCGCCTCCTACCATTGTTTCAAGTGTCGCAGGTAAAATACGAATCCCCAACCTGTCATCTGATCCTCATTCACTCAAACGTAACGAACACTTTTGCCAAGTGAATCCCGTCTTCTCACCTGACATTAACGTCGCATCCTCCTCAACACCCTCCTGTGAGCCATGCCCTCGACCAAGTGGCCCTACTGGTAACATCCAGCACAACTCCAGCGTGCGCCTTGACCCGGAGAATGCACTCCCGCCAGACATCAGAGCCAAATTTCAGGACCTTACGACGAGCTCTTTGATCCCCGAATCAAGGGATACAATGGTGCTGCAGGGTCATTCGAGGCCCAAGTAAACATGGGCCCAGTCGAACCGCCTCAAAGGAAAGGGCGGCTACCTCAATTTGCCAGAAACAAACAGCTGGTGGAGCTGCAGAAATATTTGATCAACTTGACGAACTGGGTGTATTCAAACGCCCAGAGGATGTTGGCGTTTCCGTCGAGCCTGGTAACAGCATTTGCTGATGTAGGGCGATATAGTAAGCCCCAGCCGGCAGTAATGCCCGACGTCGATTCCACTTTACGCCACATCGCACAATAGAAACACTTGATTGCCACCGCTTTGACGAGTGCCTTCTACCAAATCCCCTTATCTCAGGACTCCACGAAGTACTGTGGTGTCGCAACACCTTTCAAAGGGGTTAGGGTATATGTACGCTCCGCAATGGATATGCCTGGATCAGAAACCGCACTGGAAGAGGTCATGTGCCGCGTCCTCGGGCACCTGCTACACGAGGGAATAGTCGTCAAAATCGCAGACGACCTCTTCTGCGGTGGAAACACCCCTTATGAGCTGCTAGAAAACTGGAAGAAGGTCCTCCAGGCCCTTTACCAATGCGACTTACGCCTGTCTGCATCCAAGACTGTAGTTAACCCTACTTCTACCACAATTCTTGGATGGATCTTGCGGTTTGGAACCTTACAGCCTAGTCCACATCGCATCGCAGCCCTAGCCTCCTGTCCAGCACCAGAGACAGTAGGCTGCATGAGATCTTTTATTGGTGCCTACAAGGTCCTCGCCACACTGCACAATGGAAACACTCGATTGCCACCAAATTACTTTAGATTTATGGCCCCACTGGACGACTTTGTAGCCTGGCGACAGTTAAATGAAGTCATTCCCTGGTCCGATGACCTCAGAGCTGCATTCAAAAAAGCACAGATTGCATTATCTAGCAATCGCACTATCACCCGAGTGAAACCTGATGATTTACTTTGGATAGTCACCGACGAGGCGGTTAGGACATCGGGTATCGGCGCCACATTGTATGTTACCCGTGAAGACAAACTTCATCTCGCCGGTTAATGCAAAACTCAGAGGATCACAAGCTTCTTGGTTGCCTTGTGAGTTCGAGGCACTTTCTATCGCAACCGCCACCAAACACTTCAGTCCTTACATCATCCAGTCCAACAACAACGCATGCATCCTCACAGATAGCAAACCCTGTGTCCAAGCGTTTGAGAAACTGTGCCGTGGCGAGTTTTCCACCAGCCCACGTGTTTCTAATTTTTCTCTCAATCGTAAGTCGTTTCCAAGACTCCGTTAGACATGTCTCTGGTGCAGCGATTCTATCGTCCGACTTCGCCAGTAGCAACACACCCCCTTGCCTAGATGTTACCTGCCAAGTTTGCGCCTTTATTTACCTTACTCTAGAGTCTGTAGTTCGCCAAACCTCTATCCAGGACATTCTCCACGGCCATACAAGATTACCTTTCACAACCCGTGCTTCTTGGTTAACCATCCAGTCAGAATGCAAAGACCTCAGATGCACGCATGCTCATCTGGTCCAAGGAACAAGACCATCGAAAAAGCTCACCAATATTAAGGATGTCAAGCGATACCTGAACGTTGCGACAATCGCAAAGGATGGCTTATTGGTAGTCAAACGTGACGAGCCCTTTACTCGCACTAGGGAATGCATTATTGTCCCCCGACAGGTTCTAGATGGATTGCGGACTGCCTTGCATATCCAGTTGAGCCACCCGTCAAGTCATCAGCTTAAAATGGTCACCAAACGGTATTTGCCTTGGACATGGTTGGGACCATAGAACGCGGAGTTAAGGGTTGTACTTCTTGCGCCGCCTTAAGCCAAACCCCACAGGCGCGCATTGAGCAGTCTTCATGTAAGCCGACAGATGCCTTTGGCATCTCCTTTGCCGCTGACGTTCTCAAACGCTCCCGATAACTTATACTGGTCCTGAGGGAATCTGTAACGTCATTCACCTCAACAATGGTAATAGAAGATGAACGCCATCACACATTACGCGACGCCCTGGTTCGGCTGTGCATTCAGCTACGCCCTTTAGACGGCCCTCCCGCTGTCATCCGAACAGACCCCATCCCTGGATTCAAGTCCCTCGTCAACGACCAGCTTTTACAACACCACAGAATCGTCCTCGAGCTTGGAAGTCCAAAAAAAAACGCAATAAAACCCTTTGGCGGAAAAGGCTTTACAAGAGCTAGAGATAGAATTACTTCGCCAAGACCCCCTTCGCGGTGCAGTTTCAGACGTTACCCTAGCAGTAGCAACAGCCAACTTACATTCCCGCATCCGTTTTCATGGATTGTCCTCTCGTGAGATGTGGTATCAACGAGACCAATTCTCAAATCGCCAACTTCCCATGTCCGATGAAGATCTCATAACCAAACAGCACGATCAAAGACTTACCAATCATTCTCACAACATGAAATCCAAAGCCCCGTTGGCCCTACCTCGACCTACTCCCAGCATTGAAGTTGGGGACCTCGTCTACATCCATTCAGACAGAATGGTAACTAACGTAGAAGGCACCTTCTGTAATGTAAGAAAGTTCATCGGTTCCCAGTTGCGAAGTACCAGCTATAGCATAAAAAAGTCGGAGTGCTACCATGTTCCTGGAGACCCATCAGAAACACAGTCTCCTCGACGTCCAGGCGACTCCTCCGAGAATGAAGAGGATCCCATCCCACACTCCACTCCTCCTACCCCGCCAGAGATCCCGTGTGCAATTTCCTTACCAGCGGATCAGCACGTACCAGAGCCAGAAGACAATGACTTTCCCTGGGACCAAGTACTAGCGAGCCTGTGGACCTCCCCTCTGACCATACCGAAGAGACGCAGTTTCTCCCCTCTGCGAGTGTCAACCAGCAGAGGCATTCAGCGCGCCAGCGTCGGAGTCCCGCACGTTACAATGATTATGTTACAGACTTCTAAGAGTGACTGGTCTTAAACCATAATGTGATCAGCATTTCCGTTATGGCCACCTAGTGCCTGACTCTGTTAGTTAACCGTTATGCCCATGAAGGGACAGTCAAGTCGTTCTGTTCATTTTCTATAGTTTAAGTATCAATAAGTCTAGGGACAGTCCCTCGTTCTGCAAGGGGCCAGACATTTTATTTGTCTACTTCCCAGTTAACTATTTTTGCTTCACATATCTCTTATTCCTTTGTACATGGGAAAAGAGAGGTTACGCCAGTACTGGTCAGTGGTACTTTTGGTACTTTTTTCATGCTCCCCTGCTTGCCCTGTGTGTGTGTTTTTCCCGGGTCTGCCATCTTGCATTGTAACTCGACCCGTGTGTTAGATTTGCCCATTAAACTACTGGCGCAACTCTTAAAATGGTTGTTATCTTGCTGTACGTCTACTACATGTGTGTCGTGCTGTTGCAAACTTAAAATTATGTTACTTAATTGCACCTCTGCAAAATGTAGAACCTGCATGTGTAGGTAACTTTTGGCTAAAATGTCTCCTTTTAGCTTATACGTGCTACTGTACATTATGGTGGTCAGGATTTCAGTGGACTTCATAAGAAAGAAAATGTTCCTAATAGAAGCAGTGTTCATCTTGATTTGTTGTTGTGTTCTGTTGAAGTTTATTTCAGATATGTAATACATAATTGGATAATTAAATGAGACTTACCTGTAAGTTGAAGTTTGATTGAGATTGTATCACATGACCAGGGAAGCAGGAGATCACATGAGATAGCAAAGAGCATGCGCGGACACGTGGATGTGTCAGAATGTCATAATAGACCGGGTTATGGTCCTAAGC
>CM042757.1:20825392-20830392 GCA_022496165.2 Catalaphyllia jardinei | reverse complement strand
TGCAATGACCGGCGCATGCTCTGTGCTATCTCATGGGATCTCCTAGCCTCCGGTCATGTGATAAAATTAGTTATTATAAAATGATTTTACCAGGGAATAAATTCAGCCACCTAAAGGGTGTCAATAACCAACCATATTTGGACATCAGAACCTCTGCTTACTTGACCAAAAGATTTTGATTTTCCTGTATTTCGCTCTTCTCTTTTAACTCGGCTACATTTTCTACATTCATTCAATAGGCAATTTCCGAGTTGCATTTTGTCTCTGTACAGGTGGTACTGCTATATATGGACTATATAGGTATGTGCCGCTGTGAAGGGTGTGGTTTTCAAGCAGTTTAGTCTAGCATAGGGTATGTATATCACAGCGTTTGGGTCTAGAATAGGGTATCATTTTTGACAAAACTGACCAGTTGGTTGACGATTTTATCTACCCTAAGGAAACCAGGAATTGCTACTCAAAAATATAAGAAAGTGAAAACGGCAACTTTAAATTTTCACGACTCAGCCGCAACAGCGTTGATAGATGACTATCATATAACTTTACTGGACATTCTTAACTGTCAAAAATCGGGATTCCGACGAAAATCAATGGTATTAATACTGGTTTAAATTGTCTTGATAATGCGTTCGTACGTGCTTGGCGTTGCCCAGCATTAAATAAATCCTTTTATAAGAGAGAAGTGATTGTGGTATAACGTTTTGTTTTGGCTTTGCTTTAGACTGCGCTAGTGAACTCAGTTTCTGGAAAACAGCTACTCTAGGATAGGAGTGATTTGGGGAGTTTGCTCTAGTATGGGGTAACAAAATTCAGCAGAATTAGCTTTCGTATAGGCTAAGGGTTCCAGGGTCCCAGCGGCAGATCCCCACCTAAAGTACCCCCACCCCGGGGGGTTCACGGGAGGATTTTCCAACTTGTGGATCCAGTTCAACACCAAGATGTATTTTTAACAGGTCTGCTAGGCGAATTTTGTCAACTCCAGCCCATTTCAGGTCGAAATATACTTGTTCTTTCTTCCGAGATCACCAACTGAAATTTTAAAATTAACGCCACAAAGACGGCACGCATCTGAACTTGCGGCCTTTGCTGACTTTTTTGGAGTCAGAAAAGAGTTCTTCCGTCCCGCATTCATTTGACTCAACTTTGTAACTGCATTGAGTCGATTTCGTGAGCAATGCGGTTCACTTGATCGAAGACCTTGAGTTAAAATGTCTCGAAATTCACAACTGCATAGCAACACGCAATCGATATCACATTTCCCTGATTTAGTAACAGGTTTTTTTCGCCAGGGGAGGAGATTGTTAATTGATTTCATTCGCAAAGACGCCAAAATTCGGCCAAAACCGCTGAACATAAGACAGAGTAAAGCTATTACAGTCTCCCTATTTCTTTCGCCCACCGTGCTCTCCACCACCCCTACCCACGGGTATTTTGTACTCTCCCCAGTTTCGCTCGCATCGAAGGACCAAGAAGGCGGCCTGTCGGACTCAACGATCGACATCTAAAGATCTCACGGAAAAATAGGTGACTGTGAACAGTCAAGCTGTCAGTTAAAGTTTTGGGTGTTTGACAGTTGCCAGTTATTTTTTGCCTTTCCTGCATTTGTCAGTTGTTAGTTAACCCCAATCAGACTCTTTTAGGTCCTTTTAGAATTCAGAGCTTCGCTTCGTTAGTGATCGTGTCTTAAATTAACGCGAATTTTAAGGGCATTTGACACCCTTCTGTGCATGTGCAACCATTTGATTTCTCATCCGACGGAACAGCTTTCCGGAAAAGTTGTTATTTGTGAGACAAATCCTCCTCCATCGACCTTACGAGGCGTGTGAAAATAGTAATACCGATATTAAAGAACTGTTCAGTCATCCATGAAAGATCTAAAAGTCGTATTTTGTGTTCTGAGTTGAATGCCGTCGAGAAACACAATGTCCTCGAGAGGGTTTTCAAAGCGGCTAGAGACGAAAGCTACTTTCACTTCGTAGCGGTCTTGTTCGAAAAAATAAAAGAAAAAAACGAAGAAAAGCTAGACGCAAGGACAAAAATCGGAAACTTATATAGCTGCAGATATGCATGCAAGGTGGAAGAAAGTAACGCGCATGTGCTTGTATTCAACGGATACGATCTTCACACAACATGAACAAGATAAATATTCTTTACAAACAAAATGCCAAAGGCCGGCGGATAAAGAGATGTTCGAAAGGCACGTGCAACTCCAAGCTGACCCGCGGCGAATTGGTGGCGCTCGTGATAGTATTACGATTTCTATTGGTTAAAAAATGGTGTCAATCAAAACCGTACAGCTCCGCACATGCGCTTTATCGTGACAATGGCCCTTAAAAAAGTTGAAAATTCACGTTCAAAAGCCGCGGAAATTTTCTTTTAAAACTTTTATTTCGGTGTCATTGATTAGATAAAGCGTTTTATTTTTTCATGTTTTACGACCCTTTTATGCATCTTTGTATCTGCACGAAGCGCACGTTACCATAAGTTTGTTTTTGTTCTCCGGCATATTCTGTTTCTTTGAGTAGTAGTAAATCACGTTTATCTCCCTCATTTTGAAATCTTTGTTTTTTTTCTGCCTTTTTTTAATTCCTTTATTGGTAAGTGGTGTTAATTTAAGTCGCATCGAGTTCCCGTTTTGCGCCTGTCAAGCATAAGATTATTTTAGATTCATTTTGTTATCTGATTTGGTTTAGTAATATTTCTTTCAAACTTCGATGCCTAATGCAAGAGAAACCGTAGGAGAGGGAACACCATGGAGCTCGAGGGCTCTCCTCCATGGAAACCGTCCGTGAAACTAGGCTGATTCGGCTACGTTGATAGCTTTAAGCGGAGGGCATTGTTCGCGCGGGTACGCACGCAGCCTAATAAAGGTGTAGTGTATCTTAACTTCATGACGAAATGCATCGCCCCACCAAATTTGCAAAGCGCACGTAGATAGGGGACAAACAGCCGTGTTCTTCAAACACTTGCGAGTGTGTGACGTACGAGTGCGTAGAAGACTTAGCCCGGGTTTGGACCCTGGCCAGCCACACCTCGATAACCTCGACAGCAAAGTGTGAATCATCAAAGAGAATTTGTCTTCTCCTTGCCTGTTTCTTCGCCAAGTTCTTTGTGATAGGAAGCGCTGAATACTGTTCTTCCTACTATGGCTGTGGATATTACTCAAGCAAGACATGCTGTTCAGATAATGTCTGCAGAAAAACCTGTGGCTACTGTTGGGACGATTCCCAATGTGGCACAAAAGAAGAGTGTTGTGATGGCGACTGTTCGTCAGCGTGCACTAGTAGTCCTAGTACTGTATCTGTAGGTGTTATTGCCGGCTCTGTAGTCAGCGTAATCGTGTTTTTAGCGAGTGTTATTTCCATCGTGGCTTGCTATTTTTGTGCATGTTGCCCGTGCTTTCGCCATCGTTCACGAGGAACAGTGACGGCGGTGAGGCCGCTCGTGACGACAACGCAGACGTTACCCATGCGGCAGATGCAGCAGTATCCTCCTCCAGGGAATTACAACCAGCCCCCACCAGGCTATGATCAGCCTCCTACGTTCTATCCAAGCTATCTACAGCAACTAGCTCAGTGTCCAGCACAAGGCCAGCCTCCTGTACCTCCGCCAGTCAGCTTTCCGCAGCAGCCAGCTTTATATCCTCGTCCTCAAGCACAAGGCGAGCCTTCTGAACCTCCGCCAGTCAGCGTTTGAGAGCCTGTCAATACTAAAACGGACCTTAGGTTGTAGTGAAGGGGTTTTTATCGGGTGAGCAGTGTTTAATTTTGTTCATGTATCTGACTGCTTTCTTTGAATTGTAACTGAGACGCAGGACCCCCTTGTTTTCCGGGAACGAAGATGACACCCGCATGATCATACACTCGCTCACTCGCTTAAATACCTCTGCAAAAGTAAATGTTGTATAACGCGGCCCGAGTAATGTTACGATGTGAACACCAGCTAGTAAACTGATCGAATTCGTGTTTTGTGGCGACAACTTAGGGTGCGTTCGTTCCCTTAAAAGAAAATCCAAGATTGGGTTCTTAAATCCGAAAATGGATTTTGCGGGGTCTTTTTACTAAACAGATCAATGGCGCGTTGTCAAGGTCAAAATGAAAAAGTAACGTTTCTACCTTTTCTTACCTACTAAGTAAACTGTCACTCATGTTGTGTCTTTGAAATTAGACAGTGTACATGTCCGTTGACTTGCGAGACAATACATTTCGCGTTCTTAGAATACTAAAATCATATAACATCCGGCATATTTTGACCTTTGAACAAAATTCCTTAAGTTTCCTAACCTCTCTGGAGTTAAGTCCTTCATGTTCTGACTTTCAATGTAATTAGTTACCAAATGTCGTAATTTAAATATCGGATCCCAGCTTAAGATCCCACACTGACCCCTGAAAGTTCATATAATAAAACCTCGCTGCCGAGCCAAAATTCTGATTTTGTAAAATGCGACTGTTCTGACTTCTTCTTCCTCGCTTCTACCAGGCGTCTTTTCCGTGCAGGCCTGGATCCTACAATGCTAACTTAGTGCCAGAACCCGTCGGGTTTTCCCCAAGAGCATTTCTTGAGCAGTTGTCGCTAAACATTAATCTGCCTTGTAAGGGGACTTTAACAGGGCACAGCATCTACCAGTTCAGCAACATGATGGAAAGATTAGGAGATACTGAGAATAAACAAGTAGAAAAGTACAAGGTAATGCAGCAAACAAAGCAGAAAGAGCGCAGAAGACCAAACAAAAGAATCAATTAAACATAAAATAAAGGCAAAAACTAAACACATAAAAAATCTCTTAAGTAAAGAACTCTCAAATGACCAGATCAATTTGTTGGCAAAAGGGCTCCAATTCATTCCAATACAGCACAAATGAAGCGTCAGATCTTGCGTGACAGCGATCAGTTCGCGAGAAAAATGCGCCTTATGTAGATATTTCACGGGCAAGCCAGCGAAACACATCATTTCCACGCCGGGTCAGCGTGCGCTCTGAAGCTGCAATTAGGAGCCGCCTG
>CM042757.1:20788227-20805367 GCA_022496165.2 Catalaphyllia jardinei | reverse complement strand
TCTGGCTGCCTGAAATAACTAAAAAGTTAAAAGGGGCAGGCAGCCAGTATTACAGTAGTACTTGGGCTATCGAGCTTCAAAAAATATGACTCGAGAGAAATTGGCACCTCTTCGGGGTGCAAAACATTTCAAGCCATGCCAACAAAACAGGATATATTCTTTTCAGAATTTTCAATGAGCCTCCATCCTCTTTTTACATACATATGCCCCCTCCTGGTTGGGGGGGGGGGGGGAGGCATCATGTCTGCATGTATACAGAGAGAATTTCTATGTTCTTTCCTTTTGTGGTTAGATGGAGTTTTGGATGTATTAAATTTTGTTGTAAATACCACATGCCTGTTGAAGTTACAAGTTAACCAGTGGATTTTAGGGAAGGTGAATGTCTTTCCAGTTTTGGAAATTTATTTACAGTGATATTTTGTAAATATATGTACAAATATTTTCAGCACAAAAATTAGTGCAATTAGTGAACTTTCAACGTTGTCTTTACGTCATTGTGGGATAGTTTTTGCATTGGAAACAAATCTGAGTGGTATTCCCCAATTTTCAAAACTGCTTCTGTTCTAAAAAATATTGGAAGGATAATAAACACAATTGGCTCAATTTTGCACAAAAATATGCTCAAAACGTTTTTCCTTCAGTTTATCAAAGATCATGGTTTTCCTCAATCCATGCTCTCTAAAAACTGTTTGCTTCTTGGAACAAATGTCTGTGGAGAAGTATCCAAGCATATTTTTACATCAAATGGGAGACTATTGTTAGGATCTAATTATAATCCAGGACTTAATTCTCAGTCAGAATCAAGCAGGGCAAATTTGTTTTAATTAATGTAGTTTCCTAAATCGTAACTTCTTGTTTTCTTGTCATGGATCTATTAATGCATTACTTCACAATGACATCCTGACGATGTTGAAATTTTGTTTATTACTTTCGCTAATCTTTGTGTTGAAAATAGTCTCTCAAGCCTTACTCATTTGATATTTATAAATGGCAAAAACATAAACAAGTGTATTAATGCATTTGTTGTCTTCAATCAGAGTTAAAAGGAATGTTCCACCATGTTTTTCAGTGGCATATGCACAAGGGGGGACCCCGGGCATATGTGGGGCATTTGACCTTTATTGCCTTCCCCACCCTCAGGAATTTGATTAAGAATCTGGGTCCCAGGGTGGGGATGTTTGCTTTTTTTTGCACGGAGGAATGGGACTACGTCACATCGTCCCATGTGCTGATCTGTGCGTCGGCCATCTTGGAATTGAAGTAACATGGCTAAAGCCCTGACAGATTGCTGTTTAAAATAGAAGTAACCAGTTGTTTTTATACTTATACAAAAACTCTGCTTCTCACTACTCAATTTCTAGGTGCGGATATTTTATCTAATTTGACCAAATTTGGGGCCCACAGTGGGGATTTTGACCAAAAATTCTTCTGAAAAGTCAAATGCTCCACATGCCATTGGTCTGCCACCCCTCGGGCTTAACATTGATAGATGCATTATTAGGAGTGTTATTGTTCAGGAATAGTGTGATCCGTTGGTATATTAGCACTACTGGAACATTCTTTTTCATGTCTGTAGCAGTACCTGCTGTCTTGATCTTGTCTTGTCTTCAATGCTGCTATCACACTGGGATGCTATCCCATTAAAAGTTACTGAATGGCATTCCAGTTGTGACATGTTCAAACAATTTTCTTGTGTCTATTTATACTCCTTCATGGAGAGACACTGAGAGTGAAGTGTTTTCCTCAAGAATATAACACAATGATTGCAGCAGTTTACAAATCTTGGCCTCTCATTCCAGAACACAGTGCAGTCAGGTGCAAGTAAAATTCTCCCTTGAAAAAACTTATCCTTGTACGACTGCTTCTTTTGGTCTTTTCCTCTTTAACCCACTAGCTCTTAGCCTAGTAATTCTTTGCCATATATTTCTATTAATGTTCATTTTGAGAATTTGGTACTACATCAAGACCAAATCTATACCTGCCAACATTTTCTGAGATATAAGCATGAGATTTTTATCCTAGGAATGCTGGGATTTTTGAAGATTCCCGAAGAAGTCCGAAGTCTCCCGAAGACTTCCGAAGTCTTAGGACACGTATAAATGTGAGCTCAATCCCAGGGCTTTTCACTTAAAAAATCGGAGATTGCAAGGAAGGTTTTGTCATTTATTCATTTTACATGTGGTTTTTGTTCCTTACATGGGTCTGAGTTAACATATTTTTGGAAATTGTGTCAAGCAAGATGGCAACAACTCACATTTTTCAATCAGGCATGAAAAATTGGCCCGCAAGCAGGAGCCACTTTCTTACATGTGGAGGTGTGCTGACCACATAATGCACTCATTTCCAGATTGAGTGGTCTGGGTTCAAGCCCTGGCTGAGGACATTATGTTCAATTCTTGGGCAAGACACTTTGCTCTAACAGGTATTTAAATGGTACTGGCAAATTTAACACTGGGGGTAACCCTGTGATGGAGTAGGGGAGGAGTGGAAGGGGGAGTAGAAATACTTTTAGTCACTTCATGTTGCAGAAATAGAGTTAAGTGTGGCCTGACATGTTTGATATCTGAAAACACAAACAAGCTATTATCAGATGGTCAATATATGTCCGCATTGCAGCCAGAACCAGTCAGTGAAAGGTAACCCATCAATTAATCCCCTTCTCCACCTTCACCAGATCAGTCACACTTGCAGGGCACTAACAATTTGCTACATACACATCACATCACAAATAATTTAATAGGTAAATGTTTAAAGCATAAAACTAGAATAATAATTATTAGGTATAATGCCTTGCCTTTATCCCTCACAATATTCTGTACAAATTATGCTGATATTACTATAAAATGCTATTGGTGCAGCTTACATAAAAATAATGAACCTTTACAATGTCAATGTATGGCGTCAAATATCAGTCAAGGAAACTGACATGTCCCATTTAAAAAAAGATTATTTTTCTCATTACCGGTAATTCATTTGATATTTTGAAAGTTACTTCAAACGTTCTTGTAAATAAACCAGATTGATCAACCATACTCTCCACTGACAAAAAAAACTATTATGCAAATTATCAAGATTGTACACAGATGGACTGTTGCTTTTTGTTTGATGCTACTGAATTGTAAAAATGTAGGTCAAAGTCTGTATGCATTCATCGGTTACTGAAGTGCACGCTGTTAAGATGCGCTGCTTACTGCTACCAGAAAAAGAAAGTCTTGTTGTTAATCTTCAAAATTAACCATAGCTAATATTTAAAACTAAGTAGCAATAGCTTCTAGCTGCTCTCTGAAAAAGTATTAAGGAATACACCTCATAGCCCCGCCCCTTGCCCAAAAAAGACTTGTCTAATATGATTGTTCTCAAAAATATATACCCTATGCACCCCATTACCATTAAGGGAAAAGCTTGAATAAAACCTGGCACAAGGGTAGGAGACGAGATAAAGTAAAGAGGCAAAGATGGAACAACATGCTTGCCATCTATGCTAATCAGAATAAAATCAGGTGAGCCAGTTCTGTAATGTATAGTTCTTCCAGTACAGATACATTCCAGAGATGAGTTGTTCCAGAAAATATCCATCCCCTCCCATGGAGAGCGTTTTGATTTTGCACATACCTTTTTTAATAAAAAGTATAGAATTTAAACTTTGAAATTTCCTGAGGGGTTGGAGGGAGAAAAAGTGGGGTTAAACAAATAAACCAGGGGGGACTCCCTACATAAAAAGGCCAGGGCTGGTCATTCCTTTGCTTAGGGTTCTAAAATCAAGGATTTTTGGGTGCACTTGAAGAAATTACAATAAAAACTAGGCTCTTATTTCTGTCTTTTAGGTTTGATTTCTGCCATTTTCTCAACCTCATATGATGATCAATGAACAGTTTTGAGACTAGTTTACGATAGCATTGATGACCTTACTATCGTCCAGAAATAAGCCCTCGGCGAACCTTTAGGGGTTTCAGTGGGTGGATATGAAAAACATGGAACTCCATCTTTTTGGGGGTCAAATTATGTTCAAACCATACCCCCAGAATGGTCAGACTCATTTAGAGGTTTAATTTAAATTTTCTGACAAGCATCTCTAACCTTTTCACACGGGAGTCCTCCCCCTGGGGAAATTAGGCCCTCTGTTTCAAGGGTATGGTTATTTTCAGGAACATCCTTATGCAAATGATGACTAACAAGCCCCTGTTGTGTTACACCAGCAATATATGGAATTATAAGTTTTTGAACAAGTGTTTAACAAGTCAAGGGGCAAGTCTGTTTTCATGGGCTACTTCTAATAACATTATAAAAGGCCAGCGCATTGTGACAAGCAGATATCACTTACAATGACAAAACAGCGTTCACAATAATGTTCTCCAATATGGACAAGCCAAGAACATATGTCCTTTTTCTCTTTTAACTATTGTCCAAAATGCTCATTCTAGACTCATTCCAAGAACACAGATTTTTCTCTCTCTTGCTTTTAGTAAAAGCCTAGTGCTTGTGACTGAAGGAAAATGACCAACTTTGATTAGGTCTACATATTCTGATTAAGCATTAACATATACAAAAATGTGTTCATTGCTACAGACACTGTCCTCAAAGAGAATTAATCCATTCAGCTCTACACTTTAGAAGTTGTCCTAAGGCAAAATCTTCAGTTCAAGTCTTAACAAAGCTGGACCTGACAGATTAGAAGGCTCAAGACTAAGAGCAAACTGTGGGCCAGTACATCTTCTCCTTCAGATCCCCCTCCATCCCGTATCCTTAGCTTAAACAAACCTAAAATGTCCCAATAATTTGTCTCCACTGTTTGTTAAAATAGTCAAAGCCTTGGTCAAGAAAGACTCCTTGTTATTTATTCTTGCGTTTCAGATATCCAAGGAAGGCAAAGCGGCATGTCTACCTCAAGAACTTGTGAGCAGCATAAGATATTTACAATCACAGAGGATATATTGAAGATCTCCACATAGGCAGTTTACCTGGAGTACACCATTGAGTGATGAGAGCCTTTATTGCTGACATATTCACCACAGCCAGCCCCTGTGTAACCATGAATGATAGCTGCTTGATTGCCGACTACATATCTACTACTGACGTAGTGACTGGAGCTTCCTTCCAGTGTTGATGCATTGGGAACAGCACTGACTATGGGAAGACCACTCGGGATTCCCCCAAGGGCATACGGACTGGCACCTAAAATACCCCCTGTTGAGACAAAGTGCTCCATTTAATGACTGAAGCCCTATTAAGCAGCTATCTATCAAACAGCACCCCTAGTAAGTGGCCAGTACTCAAAGTCCCGATGAGGGCTTTTTTATTGTTTTTACTGTTATTAAGCAGCCACTATCTATTTTCCCCAGGGTGGCTGTGTTCATGAGGGTTGAATTGTATTTTAAGATTAAAATGGGTAAGGCTGCAAATGGGGTGATAATGGAGTTATGCAAGTCTGGAACTTCTCACAGCAACTTAATCAAGGAGGACGTCTGTGAATCGTAAAACTTAGCAGTGAAGAAGGGATAGGTCAAAAATGTCTACTACATTGACGCTTTTAGCACTAGTTCAATTACCATTCATAACTTTTGAACTATTTACACCATGCCATGTCACACAACTGGCACAGATCCTTTTGGACTACCAATATTTATTTTATTCTTAGTTGTTAGTCTGGTGTCATGCATGATCAGTTAATTTGAGTACTATGATTCTGATGAGTACAGTGCTTTTCTTTGAAAAAAAAAACAGAGTTTATCTTAAATTAGTAAATTGTCTAATGTGGCATTTGCTGCAAGAATTTGGCTCATGTTGCCATTTCCTTCTCAAAAAGCCAAAGCATTAATTCAGGACCATTTTTGCACTGTTTGCTCCCTAAAAGCTGGCCCCCAGGGCTGTAGCCTGGGTTGCAGACGAAACTAAACCCAGGTATAGCCTGTCTGCGAATCAGCGAGCAAAAGCTTGTTTCCCCCCCCCCCCCTGCATGTTACCAGGGTTTTCTATAATAGGTTCTGATTGGCTCTTGCATATGGCTGTTCTTTCATAGACCCTGATTGGACAAGTGGATCTCGTGGAACCATGCATCATTACTCTCTTGATGAATACCACATACACAAAATAAACACAGCAGCTGGGGGTGATCACGGAATTAGTGTTTGAAGCAGTGGAAAGTTTTTTTTTTTTTTTTTGGGGGGGGGGGGGCAACAATGTCTTTGTTAATCTCCCTACTGGCTTCGTAAAATCTTTCATCTTTCGATGCCTGCCGATTGTCACAGATATTGTTCATTCTAAACCCAAACATACATACACAACAAGTTCATAAAATGTAAATCCTGTGGGGCTGTGAATGCTAACCAAACGCAGGTGGCAAAGAAAATAAACATATCATTGCATTAGCAACTCCAAACAACATTTGAGTAGAACTTTTACGTTTAATTATTCCTCTCCCAGTAATTCCGTAATCGCAGCCTTGTTTATTTTGTGTATCTGGTATTCATCGAGAGTGTAACCATGGTTCCACAAGATCCACTCGTCCAATCACGGTGCACGAAAGAACCGCCATATGTAAGAGCCAATTGAAGGCTTCGGTGGAAAAAGGGCGTTAGTGTTTTTACTCAAAAGTGAACTTTGTCAAAAACGCTCCAAATTTTATGTGTGTGAAACAAAGCTCTGCATGTTTTTCCCCTGAAGTTTGCTTCCTTTTCGAAATATTACGTATGCTGAAAAACACATTTTTCCAAGGGCATTCTCTGAGGACCTTTCGTTAAATGAAAAACAAAAGAAACCTTTTATTTCGCTAAGCGATGAAGTCACTATTGATAATAGCTTCATTCTCTTACTACTGTTTGGTTAGCGCAAGCAGGTAAGCTGCTGAACGTGCCAGATTCAAGTTTGTTTTGCCGAGACACCGGTTCGATACGAGGTCGCTCAATTTTTTTCCGTTCTGTTCCTTTAGTTCTTTGAAAAATCAAGATATCTATTTAAAGAAATTGCGTATAGGGCTGGAATCTGGGGACATTTTTTTATACAGGCTATTGTGACGAAAGCACACAACATGCGAGTTTTGATTAAGCGTCAAAGCAGAGAGAAGTGATGCATTACAGCTTTTTTGACTAATATCTTAAGCATTGTTTTTAAGTACCTTGTAGCCTGCCTGGTGGTTGAGAGGCATCATAAAGCCTTGATAAACCCGTAAGTCACCAACACGTTTTAAAGAAGCAAAATGTGTTCTCTAACTTCCAACGCAACTGATATAAGCGGCATGTTATCAGCATTTGAGCAAAGTCCAAGAGCAGTTCTTGCAATTCAGTTTCCCCTTATTGCTTTCCTTTACCTTCTGTAGCTATTTATATATATATATTTTTTTTCTCCTTATATTATTTACATATTTGTACAGTGGTATAAAGCATTATTAAATTATTAAATTATTAAATTATTAAATTAAATTAAATTAAATTAAACAATAAAACCCTGTCGTGAGTTGTGGCCCGTTTGCTAAGCGTTGGTAGCATCAAAGTTTGGAAAGTGAGAACTGCTTTTAGACTTATAAACTTTTTCTTGTATCATCCGCCATGTTTACCCGCGCACGAGGTGCACAGAACCTTCCCGGCATGCATTGCAATCACGTTCGGCAGGGCAAGACAAGACAAGACAAGATCAGTAAGGCAAGACAAGACAATACTTATTAACTCACACTTTAACTAATTACAGAGCTTGTTTTTTCCTTTTTTATTTCAACGGAATATTAGCAAGCAATCGATTGAAACCTAGATCTTTGATCCAGGTTGCGTTGATTTTATTTAAATCGGCATGATTTGTAGTGTTTTAAACTTCTGGGATCAGCGGCCATGCAGATGTATGTAGACCTGTACGTTGCACGGAAGGGTTAATCTGTTAGTCTGTCAGCACCTCATTTTTGAGCTTATATGTTGCAGGCAGTTAACATTTTGTTGTTTTCTAAGTCAAATCAACATGCTTGCCGTCAAGGGTTAACATGAAATCAACGTTGCTGTCACCCTTTAACGCGAGATCAACATTTCAACCTATTTAGGCCTGAAATCTCTGTTTTTGAGTTTACGCTCTGCGTGTAATGGACAGTTTGCTCGTTTTTAAGTGAAATCAAGATCCTTGCTGTCTGGCTTTCACGTGAAATCAACATTTTAACCTATTTCGGCCTGAAATCTCCGTTTTAAAATTACGCGCTCTGTGTAATGGGCCGTTTGCTCGTTTTTAAGTGAAATCAAGATCCCTGCTGTCAGGCTTTCACGTGACGTCAACATTATAACCTATTTAGGCCTGAAATCTCCGTTTTTGAGCTTACGTGCTGCATAGAATGGACAGTTTGCTCGTTTTGAAGTGAAATCAAGATCTTTGCTGTCAGGCTTTCTCGTGAAATCAACATTTTAACCTATTTAGGCCTGAAATCTCCGTTTTTGAGCTTAAGCGCTGCATGGAATGGACAGTTTGCTCGTTTTGAAGTGAAATCAAGATCCTTGCTGTCAGGCTTTCACGTGAAATCAACATTTTAACCTATTTGGGCCTGAAATCTCCGTTTTTGAGCTTACGTGCTGCGTGGAATGGACAGTTTGCTCATTTTGAAGTGAAATCAAGATCCTTGCTGTCACGCTTTCATGTGAAATCAACATTTTAACCTATTTAGGCCTAAAATTGCTGTTTTTGAGTTTACACGCTGCATGAAATGAACAGTTTGCTCGTTTTGAAGTGAAATCAACACCCTCGCTGTCAGGCTTTCACGCGAAATCACGTAAAGTTAACAGATTTGGCTGTAATTTGAGTGAAATTGACGTCTTTGCGGTCGCGTGATAACGTGAAATGAGTTTAAATGGTTTTAAAAACCTGAAATCAACATCTTCTTAACGTTACACATTGATTGTTTTCCGTGCCTCAACACTGTGCTAACCCTAACGTGTCCTGACCCTAAGCAATAACCCTAACCCTGAATTTTAACTGTAACCCTAACCTGCTTGTTCTGTAACCCTAACCTTCAACGCTAACCCTAGTTTCAGGCGGTAATCCCTTATCCTAACTCTAATAAAACTGGGAACTCTTAACCCTTAAGGGTTTGAGTCCTTGTGGCGGTGTGATAATGTGAAATCAAAATTTTAACTGTCTGTAAATGACCTGATATAAACATTGTCTAGCTTGTGCATTGCGTGAAATTAAAGTCTTTGAAATCAAAATTGTAACGGTTTTAACCTGAAATCAACATTTTTTAAGGTTACACGTTGCGAAAGACCAATAATTTGCTGGATTTGAAGTGAAATTACCGTCTTTGCAGTCACGTGCTGACGCGACAGCAAATACAGGTTTTTTTGCATACGTAATGTCTCAAAAACGATGCAAACTTCAGGGGAAAAAATGCAGAACATTGTTTGACACAAGTAAACAAAACTGCATGCGAAATCTGGAGCGTTTTTGACAAAGTTCACTTTTGAGTAAAAAACCTAACGCCCTTTTTCCACTGAAGCCTTCAATTAGAACCTATTATAGAAAACCCTGGTAACATGCGGGGGGCAGAACAAGGTTTTGGTCGCTGATTCGCAGACGGACTATACCGGGGTTTAGTTTCGTCTGCAACGCAGCCTACCAGGGCTGTAGCAGAGAAAAATTATGAATGAGGCACTGTCTACTAAAACATAAAGACTGAGGCAAAGTCCATGATAGATAAATTCTTTACTTAGGTATTTAGGGTCTTTGCCATGACTAAAAACAAGAAAACCTGACAAAAATGACTGGGGCAAGTGAATTGGTTTACCTGTTACTAGATATGACCTACACAAATTATCTGATCAGTTATTTTCTGAAAAAATGTGTATTACAAGTAAATATGTAATTCATAAAATACTCAGGTGATTTGTGATTTCAGAAACAAAGGCTTAGAAATTGTGATCTGCACCCCTCCCTCTTTACAATGTTGCAAAAAGAAAACTGTGTCAACAGGGCATCTAATTGCAACCAGATTAACTCCAGCAATCTTCATTCACAATTCTGATGGGTTGAGTTGAAGAAAACCTTTGCAATCAGCATGCACAAAAACAGTTATCAAAACTTCAAAAAGTTCAGGGGTGGGAACAGAATTTTTTCAAGGGTGGGGGGTAATTGGTTTTTTGGGGTTGCAGAATCAAAGGGGTATGCCTCCAAAATGTGGTAGAATTGGAACTTGATCAAATACTGCTACTCAGGAAATACCAGTAATGCCACAAAAAAGAAATTTAGATGGGGTAACTGTTCAGACTGTTTGTCTTTATTTCTTTCATAGTCACAATTATTTCAATTTTTTTCAATTTTTTGCTCCTTCAAAAAGAGGGCATGGCAAGCCACCAAATCCACCCCTGAAGCGATAAGGGTACTGCATGCTTTTTGCGTTCGTCAAAGAACGCTTTCAGAATGCAGTCGAAATCAACGTTCTTGGAATTTTTGGGCGTGTATTCAGATGCAAATGACGTCATTGCAATCGACCATGTGCTTTGTCTGTCTCACGTTTTCTTTCACGTGTCGGCCTGCTTGTTATTATAACTATGGTCACGGCCAGTAAACTGGTACCGTAACTGAGACACACGATAATACATATGACGAACATGTGAGCAAGTGAGTAGGCCATGTAGACTTCGGACTTTCTTTCCATGTCCTCTCGATCGCAGCCAGAGGTAGCGTTGGATACTTTTGCTGTGGAATTTTGAGGCTGAGTTGTATTATATTCAATAGTGTTATGTTATTTAAACGTTCGTTTGGGCTCACAAAGAGCTTGTTTATTTTATATGTACACAAACACGACCACCTACGCTTTGGGACGCTAACCGTGTAAACAGCTGTAATTCCCGGGAGCGTTGCGTGACATCCCCAAAAACGACTGCCAAGGAAACTATGGCTGTATTTGATTGCATTTGTTGATTTAGTTCCAATTTGCAAAAGAAAATTTCAGTCGTGTCCGGTGGAATATTATTTGGAATAGGTGGAAGACTACTCTGAGGGCAAGATCCATAAGAGTGAACCTGAACCAGGACGGAAATGTAAATACTGTGTACTTTGTTAATCAGGCTAGGGAAAGTACTTGAATCAGTCGCACGGTCGGCACGGAGCCTGTTTAGGATTAACAAGCACTCGATTGCAAATATTTACTTATATTTAAGCTTCCTGCCTAGTATAGTGTTTGTAAAAAATATATTTTTACAAATTAGCTTTTGCACTTAAACATTACAAGTTAATGTGAGAATATTTAGTACGAAATCTGAAGGCTGATGTAATTATTTTAGTCCTATTAAACTGAGTCCTATTAAACTTGTGAGTCTATGGAAACTGGGGCCATCACGCAACGTAGTTTGTACCGGGACCTCTTCAATCAGAATGGCATGGACTTTGTCACTGAAATATCTTTCTGTAAAACCCCGGTTGTTGATGGAAAAAGGTTGGGTTTTAGAGGATGAAAGTCAGCTAGGGAAGTCATTTAAGGTATCTGTATAAAAGTTTATACGGCATCGAACGCACTCTCATAATCTTTGATGACTACTAGTCACAATAATAGTGCTGCTATAATCAAGGGCAGAACCAGGATTTTTTTAGGAAGGGGTGCAACACAATGAATGGCATAACTGACTGGTGAGCTAAACAAATTTTAAAAGCGAATATGAACAAGGTAGCTTCATCTTGGGGGAGGGGGGTGTGCAACCCCAGCACCCTCCCGCTACCTCTGATAAAATTATTGATAGTCAAATACCTCCATTGTAAGCTCCAACGGTGTTAACCATAAGTCCATTACCCATGATACCACCGCATGTACCATCTAGGCCATTCTCAGTGGCAGCATTTACACCAGATGCTGTAGAGCTTGCCATGTTCCAGTAAAGGTCTGTTGGAGATACTGTGTTGGTACCAGCAGGAATAGCAGCTTGGGTACCAGTGTAACGGAAATAAGGGTTCTTGAGGTCCAGCGAGTTTGATGATCTGATGTTTGTTCCATCCACAGAAACTTCTATTTCAACATCATAACTTTGTCTGTGAAATTATACATTACCGTCAGTATGATACAGGGACTTGAAATGATTCATTCGTTTGTCATCATCACCATGATTATAATGTTACATAACTGCTCCTTGCATTGTCCAAAGGAATAGGTCATTAATTGTACAATTTATAGCTATGTGCAGAAATTATTGATTGTTCACTGTAAAAGAAATCCTTATTATTCCTTTTCAAGTGCCAAGGGGTGCTGCTACTTCCCTTAAGTAAACAAGACAGAAAGGAGATAATTGCAAGTTCCCAACATTCCCTCCTGACCCCAACTCCCCCCCCCCCCCCCCCCCAAGGCATTAATTTTTGAGTTAATTATTTCTTATTTTTTTTCATTTTTGGACACAGTGGAAAGTAGTGTCATTGCCAAAAACATCACACAATAACTCTGACTAATGCTAAACCTAAACCAATTGGACAAAATTTTAAAGTTATGACTACAAGGTGACTGCACTTAATTCTCTATTTTCCTTAGCTTCATTATCAACTACATTCAAGTAATGGGCCATTTAATTTAATATATATAGATGTACCTCCTGTTTGAGATGAGCAGCACTTTCCCTGATAATGCCTGCCCAACTTTTACAAATATTGGAGTGTGAAGGAGGCATCGAACCTGCAAAATCAGATAAATTGAACATGAACATTTTTTCTAATATACATTTTTGCTCAAAATACTTGGTTTTAAAGACGTTTTGTCTCCAGTGATGGACAAGCGAAACACTAAGCTTTTTGTAAATTATCAATTTGAAGTTGGTATTGCCACAGGAAATTTGTGAATCTGGAATTCTGGGAACAAACACTATCACTTTGCTCTTACTAATGGAAGGCTTTGATGCTCAAAATGTCAGCTTTACAAACTTGCTTCAACAGTAGTTATATCTCCCTTTCCCTTTATCTACTTCAAATTCACTTGATAAATAGGTTAGTGTCAAAAATTAGGAAGATTGAATACCACTTAAGAAAATAGTTACAATAATTGCAAGTCTGATAAAACAAACTAAATAACTAAATGGATTGCGTAAATGTAATGCACAGCAGCTAATACTACGATCATGGACTGATAGGAAATCTGAATAATGAAAAGTCTGGAAAATCAAGGCTTAGAGGACAGTAATTTCTTTTGCCAAAAATGTAAAGACTAATTCTGAGTGAGTGGAAATTAATTGTCTCAGATCATTGCCATAAAGAAAGCTCACATGTTACAACTGGAGCAATGTACAATTAGCATTATTTGTACTACAGAACATCTGTTCATGACACAGTTCTGAGAAGCTTTTTGTGACGCTTCCAATACAAAAGACAGGATGTTGAGTGAGGATGCTGAATGAGTGTTGATAAGATCTTGAGCACGATATACAGTGTACAAACATACCTGGTACCAATGAGTAAGAGGCTCTTGAGGAGCTGTAGACAGCCACACGGGAATACTGTCAGTCAAATAATCAGTGACGGTGTTAGTTAACCCGATGACATTAAAATGGAATGTTCAAGACAGATTAAGCTACATGTAACTTTTGAGACTTCCAGCCAGACATATTAAGAATCCTGGGATTTCTGTCTCACACAGGGCTACCTTAGGTTACAACCTGTCTGAAGCGCAGGGCACTACAAGCAACAGGCCAAATTTGACATGGTAACAGAAGTACCACGAGAGCCCCTACAGCTCTGGTCCAAGGCATATATCTTAAAGTAAGGCTCATGAGAGCAGATTAGGGTCCTCTGCTATGGCACCCAAGCTATAGGGACCCTGGCACCCTGTCTTTGTCCTTGACAGATTTTCTTAAGTGTAAGAAGCTTCAATCAGGATTTCAGGAAGTAGTAGTACCTAATGCAAGGATACCCCAGGTGCAAGAAGGCAAGTGAAGTTAACTTGACTCTGGGGAAATATGCTTGAAGTCTGATTCTTTCCTCCAGTAGACCCAACACTAACATAAGCAGTGGAAAAGAGCCCATTTGAACAAAAAGATGGGGAAAACTATGCCTAACAAACAGCTAAGAATGACTGTAAAATTAATGCTAGTTTCATTTGCTGGTTGTCCTGTTTAATTGGGCCAGTCTGTCTGAGTGTTTAGCACACATGATTTGACCAAGGTTCACTCCAGTTTAGGTCAAACCTAAGCACTGCATGTTTTCTTTTGATTGATTACATTGTTATTTTGCTTGTGTATGGTCAAATGGACACCAACAGGATTGTCATTTTGTAAAGGGACTTATATAGAAACAAAAGGAGGCAGTGTGGCCGAGTGGTTAGAGCGGTGGATTTGAAATCTGTAGGTCGCAGGTTCAAATCCCGTTCTGACTGCTTGCTGATGTTGTTCTCGGAAGCCCCGAGTTCAACTTCTCGGTTACGCTTGTAAAAAGCCAACTGGTCTGCCTCCCGCCAGTTGGGATTCTTAACCTGGTTATGTTTATTTGAATATTAATTTGTCATTGTTTGTTTGCATTGGTCCTGAAAAGCCCCGACGGGGAGTGTCCAATTATGTATTTATTTTTATTTTATTATTATGAACACTCGTGAATAAAGGTTATGGTAATAAACAAATTTCACTGTTGTAAACAGGACAGTGTCGAGCATTTCCCTTGTTGATCCAGACAAAATAACGTTGCACTTTACAGCTGTTAATGACAGAAGATGAGCAAGCCACAAATCTTTACAATACAAAATCTCAAACGATCCATTTCTTGTTAACCAAAACAAAGTAAAAAAAAATCACCAAATATTAATGACAAAATAAAGACTCTAGATTAAATAAATGCAGTATTCGGATTAAACAAGCTTGGTCAGTAAACATGTTCAATATTTTTCTAAATCAAGGAAACGCTTTTGGAAGACTGCCTAATCAACCACACAAAAATCTTGCACTACAGTAAAAACCCGCTTATAAGAACCTAGGTTTTTCCAAGTTAGCCTACACAGGTTCTTATATAAATGGTATTTAGTGTAAAATTAGGCTAACTAGGTTCTTAATTAGGTTCTTACCTTTTGTTCAAGAGATAAAGCTGAATTTTTATATGATCTGGTGTTTAATGTCCAAAAACTGTATTCTTGGAGGCTTCGTTAAGAAAAATACTATACCATTTTAATCTGATTCTGTTACAATCAAACCTATAGTATATTTTTTTGAGAAAATTTCTTAATTCTATAATTTTTTTCTTTTTTGAAATAAGAATCTGTTTTAGGATTTTAGCCTAAAATGTTTCTTATGTGAAGGGTGCTTAAAAATGAAATTTTAGCCTAACAGGTTCTTAAATGTTAGGTTCTTATATGCGGGTTTTTACTGTTCAGTTCATCTGGACCATGTTCAGAGCAGAATAAAAATAAACTACATTGCTTACTTGCTTCCTTGAAATAAAACGTCAAACCAGAATGCAAGGCCATGAAGAGTTCCTGCAGTGTGTACTGTAAAGCGCAGGGGGATTTCTATCCTGTTAATTCAACAGATGTGTAAGGATGGCTACCTAACTAATAGTAATAAATGTTTATCACAAAACAAACAAAGGATAAATCAAACTTTCCAAAAAAAAGAAAAACAAGAATCTGATAGTCATAACTGGAAACACAACAATACTTAAAAAAAGGTTTTTAAACCAGTGAACATTATGGTGAGCAATTTTTTAAAATAACTGTAAACTGTTACAAAACAAATTGTATCAAGCACACAGAGAGAACTGTTACCTACAATTAGGTATTTAGTGACCTAAAGCCTAAATTATGCCTGAAAATACTCTGACTGATAAATGGGAAAGGTTAGGAGAGCTAAGAATAATACCACTTCTTATTCTATCTTGCAGTACAAAAAAGGGATCTTATAACATCATTGTATATGTGTACCTTTGCAAAGCTCAAATAATAAAACAGGTATCTTAATGATTTTGCCGTAGCTGTTCAAAACTTAATGAAAACCTGTGTTTTTGTTATCTTGGTGTACCTGTGCAAATCTTCTTCAGCTGCACTTAGAAAATTTACAGTATGTGTCACAGGTTTGGCCATCAGAATCCGCACATCGAATGTATCCTACAGTACAGAAAGTCTTAGTCACGTTCAAGTGACATTACACACTAAAATGTCATTAGTTTGTTAAGTCATCTAGAAGATGACTGAAATTCTAGTCTCACCATATACTGTGTAATATTATTCTTTGTTGGTTAATAACCTAATACACATTCAATTAATTAGTTTTCTTCAAAATAAGATTATCAGCTATCTGGAGTTTATATGGATCCCTGTGACCATAAACTCATAGTGTGAGAAAGAGTGGTCTATAGTGGGTTATTGTACTACAATAATTGTAGTCTCCAGATCAATCAGTCTGGGTTCAAGCTCTACATGTATCCTAGGTCACTGCACTATGTTCTCTCACGGTACACCTCTCCACCTATGCAAATAAGTTGGTACTAGTGATTTTGATATGGGGGGGGGGGAACCCTGCAACTAGCATCTCATCCAGTGGGGAGTACAATAGTGTAGACACATGTAAACTTCTATTTGCTTAATGTTACAGAAAATGGGAGAAGCTTTCAGTGAGTACACTACTTGTCCTGATGCAGACTTCACTTTTTAGCTATTACCATTTATCAAGCAAATACCTAGACTGTGGTCTAAGAAAAATACAAGGAGCCCAAAGGTTCAATTCCTAACCATAAAATCCTAGGTGCCGAGGACTTCAGATTATATGAAAAAATACTAAGTTTTCCAGTCACCCAAGGTCAAAGTTAGTTCCTGCAGCACCAAGGTGCATCTAAAGAACAACCCTGAATGTTCATCTTGAACTTGAAACTCACCACAATTGGTTGTCTAAAGTACTCTTCCAAAGCAGGTTCTCTTAAACTGGACAAATCAACTCCATAAAATGAATTTTGATACCTAAAACAAAACAATTTTGATTATAGATAACACTATATACCAGTGTGCATTATAGACTACTAATTTTACTTTCCCCTCCCTTACCATAAACAGTAATTACTAAATTAATTTAATCATTAATAAAATTATTAGCTATTGGTTTGAAAATTTTAATTATTAGGACGTTAGCCCAATTCTTAGCATATCAAAACAATGTTCTCAATGACAACTTTGCATCACAAAATAGATTTACATTTGTGGAGAATTAAGTTCCATTTGTAATGCCTTTTTTTGCAT
>CM042757.1:20754651-20764618 GCA_022496165.2 Catalaphyllia jardinei | reverse complement strand
TTATCGATCAATGTCTTACTTTCAGTTTTAAAAGGGTTAGTGTTATGCTTAGGTATTCGACAAACACATTCAAGATGGCTTTACAACTACAACTCTATTTTTATTACTGAAAACGAGGCCATATATATGACCGTACTGCTGTAACGACGACTGAGACCTTGCTTGATGTTTTCGGTTGGATACTGTGGCTCTAGCAATGCAGGTGTAGTAGGTAGTTTGGTTTTGTTCGACGCCCCATAAGCATCTGTGCTGGTGATAGGCCAATCTCCTCAATTGGAGTGTTTGGGTAATCAAGCAAACCAAACTGAAAATCCTTTCTTTCAATTTTGGCTTTCTTCATAAGGTTCTTAGCTGTTTGCACAGCTCTTTCTGCCAGGCCATTACTCTGAGGGTACATGGGCGATGAAGTAATATGCTTGAACCCATATTCTCTTGCAAATTCTGCAAATTCATGGCTACTGAACACAGAGCCATTATCACTGACTAATACCTCAGGTATTCCATATCTTGCTAACTGAGGTTTGATATGGTTGATCACGGTCTTGCTTTTACTGTTAGGCAAATGTGATACCTCAAAGAACTTTGAGTGGTAATCAACCATAACCACATAATCTTGTTTGTCAGGTTCAAACAAATCAACTGCGATCTTTGGCCATGGCCTTTTAGGTAATTCATGGCACTTGAGTGGTTCCTTTGCTCGAGAATTTCTGTACATGTTACAGTTATTGCACTTAGATACCATGTCTGCTATCTGTTGGTTCATTCTTGACTAAAACAAAACATCTCTGGCTCTACGTTTACACTTCTCGTTGCCTAAATGGCTGCTGTGAATTTGACTTGGCATCTCTTCTCTGAGTGAACCAAGTGCATTAATTTGTCATTCCTCAGTAGCAAATTATCACACACAGAAATTTTTTCCTTAATGTTCCAATACTAATGAAGCTCTGGGTCTACTTGAGACTTCTTTTCTGGCCATCCACTTATCACTGTGGTCTTGAGCTTCTGCAATGTTAGGTCTTTTCTTGTTGCATCTTTAAACCGTTCCCATTTCACTTCACTGACTGGCAAGTTTTCAATATTGAGTACCTCAAATTCATCCATTCTATTGGCTGTAGTTTCATTGCTTACTTCTGGAGCACGACTTAGGGTATCTGCAATATGAACAAGTTTTTGCCTGGCTCATACTCCACTTGCAAGTCATAATGCTGTAACCTTAGCATCATTCGCTGCAATCTCTGTGGAGCTTGGAATAATGGTTTTTTGAACAAGGCTTCCAAAGGCTTGTGGTCGGTCTGAACGTTTACTTTCTTGCCATAAACATACTGGTGAAATTTGGTACATCCCTACACAACAGTTCTTTCTCTTTCTTTCTCTATCTGCGCATACTTTTTCTCAGCGGAGGTAAGTAATCTGGATGCGTAGCACACTGGTCTACCCTCTTGCAATAGACATGCCCGAGGTCCATAAGATGATGCATCTACTGATACTGTGAGAGGCTTTTCAACATCATAATATACTGGAGTGTCGCATCACTTGTCAGCTTTTCTTTAATGGCTTGGAAAGCTTTCTCTTGTCTTTCAGATTAATGCCATTCCACCTTTTTGTGCAAGAGCTCTCTTAGTGGCTGAGTTAGGTTTGCTAAGTTGGGTATGAATTTAATTCATTCATATAATTCACCATTCCAAGGAATCTTAAGAGTGCTTGCTTATCTGTTGGATGGCATTTCCTCCACTGCACGCACCTTGCTAGGATCTGGTTTCAATCCGTATGATGTCAACACATGGCCAATGTATGGAACTTCAGGAGTCACAATCTCCATTTTATCTCGGTTGAGCTTCAGTCCAACTTTCCTTTAACGTTCCAGCACTTGCTCTAAGCGATGGTTGTGCTCAGCTTTGTTTCTACCCCAGATAAGAATATCATCAGCGATTGTCTTCATTCCACTTAAGTCATCAAAGGCTTGGGTCATTCTCTTTTGAAAGATCTCAGGGGCTGAGTTGATACCAAATGGCATCCTGAGGTACTGATATTGGCCAGATGGAGTGTTGAATGTTAACAATTCTGAACTTTTCTCGTCCAGCTTAATGTGCCAAAAACCAGATGTAGCTTCTAGAACACTAAATACTTTGGCATCACCCAATTCAGCTGCAACTTCTTCTACAGTCTGCATAGGATAATGCTCTCTCTGGATTGCTTTATTTCGATCTCGGGGATCTAAACACAATCGCACCTTACCATTTGGTTTCTCCACGACTACTGAAGAACTCACCCATTCAGTTGGTCCCTTGGCTTTACGAATAACACCAAGTGTTTTCTTGCGGTCAAGTTCCTCCTTGACTCTCTCTCTCTGAGTGAAGGGTATTTTGCGAGGTGGGTGTACCACTGGACTTACGGTAGGATCAACCTTAATTTGATATGTACCCTCCAAACATCCAATACCATCAAACACATCTTCATACTTCTGGAGGATTTCATTGGCATCTTGATTAATGTCATTGGACAGGTTTTCCTCCCCTTTTGTATCAACTGAACTGACTCTTCTGACCAAATTTAATTCATGACAGGTTTCAAGACCAATAACTGGAGTGGCTGGATGCTCAATTATTTGAAATTCAACAGGGTGGGTCTCTCCTCTAAGTTTCACATTGAGTGTAGCTTTACCCATCACTGGTATCTTGTAGCCAGTATAAGTCGGGTTTTCGACTTCTTCATTTTCTCACGTGTCAGTTGACAGTACAAAGCATGCGGCAAAACATTGCGCTGAGCACCAGTGTCTAACTTCATATTGACCTGGAGTTTATTGATTACTACACTTTGCATCCAATCTTTCTGAGTCAGTGGTTTGGTTCCCAAGACCCCAATAAACAAATCATCTGTATCTGAATCATCACATCTGAACTCACTTGCTTGTTTAGAGTTGTCCCTTGGCTTGGACTGGCACATTTTTTTTCGAGTAATGATTCCTTTGTTTGGATTTGTGGCAAACCTGACCATAGGCTGGGCATTTTTGAGGTTGGTGTACATACATACATACATACATATATACATACTTTATTTAACGTGGAAATACGCTTAGCTTGAGAGCTAGTTTACAGGTATTCCACCTAATAACTAATAAAACCTAACAACTAACAAAGCTAATATCACATCCGGTAAAGTTACAAATTAACTACTGATTAAAAACTATTTTAAAACTATTATTACAATATTGCCGCCGCAATCAAAATGCTATTAAAACTGACGTTACAAATCTACTGATCCCCGTTAAGGATCTAATTCTATTGACTATTTCATTGGTGCCCGCTCTTATTCTAATGTCATTTAATAGTTCATTCCATTTCTTGGCTGCAAAATATCTCCATGACTTGAGTCCATATTTGGTAGTGTTAACTTTAGGTAAGGATAAAACATATTATTGGCGCCTGAGATTGTACTTGAAAGAGCGTAAACTAATAAGATTCTTAATTGCCCGCGGTGCTTTGTTCGATATGCTATTATGTATTGTCAATAACACGTCTTGAATTCTTCGAGATTCCATGGAGGGTAGTCTTATCCTTTCCAACAGATGCTGATAAGATGCATGTTTATCATTATAGACATATCTCAACACCGTGTACATCTTTTACAGTTGAACGGTTTCTTTGTTTGCTTGTGCTTTTCTTTTGCTCCTATCGATTTTCGCGGTGGCTTTTTTGAGTCGTCTTTAACATCGTGCACTTCTCGGTCATCCTGATCCACAACAATATTTTTCGCCTGATTTTCAGTAATCTCAGATGACTTGCACTTTTCAACTGCTCGCTCCAAAGTTAAATCTGAAGGCGTTTTCTGACTTCGTTACTTCTGATACCACACACAATACAATCACGAATTATAGAATCGTGCAATTCTCCAAACTCACAGTTTCTTGCAAGCTTGCGCAGTTCCGTGACGAAAGCATCGATTCCTTCAGTCGTTCCTTGTGCTCTCGTGTTAAACACATGCCGCCCGTACGTTACGTTTTTCTTGGGCGTGCAATATTCTTCGAATTTCGTGATCACGACATCTATTTTGACCTTGTCTTCGTCGGTGAGACCGAATGTGTTAAACATTTCCAACACCTCTTCTCCAGAAACTGTTAACAAAGTTGAACACTGTACTGGCGCTGGTTTCTTGTCAAAGCCGTCGCGTTGAGATAAAGCCTGAAATGCTGAATCCAACGTCTCCAATTCTCTTCTAGTCCTCGGCACTGTGTGTGCTGACCTTAGTTCACAGAGCATGGCTTACTTTCAATAGCTTTTTTCAGGAGAGGGAATCGAACAAAGCCCGCTGTTGATCACTGCAGAAAACCCTTTTTGTGGGTTAGAGGCGGTAGATTACCCAGCCAGCAGAACTTTCGTCTAAGAATAAATTCCTAATGAAATAGGTTTGTCTGAACAAAACACGTTAATATATAGACAATAGCTTCCATTTGGCGTAGAAATATGCCCAATATTTGTCCACGGACATAATCTGTTCAGTTTTCCAAGAGCGTAGCTCGAGGAAAACTGTGAGCTTTCAGATATATGGCGAAAGTCCTACGACAAATATCCGTTTTTATTATATGGAGGAGAGTGTTTTACTGGGAACTCAGTAAACCACTCGTAGATTCCATACGCCACTTCATCCGGGACCCGAGTGGCGTATTTTCCGTATGTCACCTTTGTGAGTGTGACGTGTCGTTCAATGATGTCACGATTCCCGCCTTTGCTTTTGTTGAACACTCTCCTCCATATAATAAAAAGAACATTACAATTTGGTTCGAAGACATGAATTTTATGTTCTCGTGGCAAGAACAATATCTCACGAGTGAGCGAAGCGAACGAGTGAGATATTGTTCTTGCCATTCGAACATAAAATTCATATCTTCTCGCCACCGTGTGATATCCTCTATTTATTATCGAGCCAAATAAAAGCGATTGAGCTTATCATCCTTCAAACATTTTTCGGACAACAGGTGTAGATTTGAAAATAGGGTAATATCACTAGAATATTCCCAGGTTTTAGCATTGGAAGTTTCAGTCAGATGACCCGTTTGAACCAGCCTCGAATGAGCGAAAACATTCGATGGATTATAATAACCACTAGTCGCCAGCATCAGAGACGAAAGGAAGTTATTGAAGGTTTACAAATTGAGTCATGCATGTATCTACAGTATATATTAAGAAAACAGACATGTAGCTAAACTGTGTAATTGTAACTTAATTTACGAATGAGGACGAGCAAACTTTGGAAGAATTAAATTCGGCTCATTGCCATTTGCAAGCAAAATGTGAATTAGTACAAACCAGTTACATTACGAATTAAGTTGTTCTTGTCATTGCCATATAATAAACATTAACCGAGCTAAGTCGGTCTGTATGGGAGAGTCTTGACCTCGGTCGTGTATACAGACTCGTCACAGCGTTCCGTCTGTACTTACGACTTCGGTCAAGATTCTCCCATACAGACCTCCTGCTCGGTTAATAAGAGCTAAATATAGACTGGAAAAAATATATTGTGTTAGCTGGAAGCATCGCTTTGAAATGGCTAAACTACACGAAAATAATAAGCATTAAAAATATAGCGACAAGACTAGAATAATTGGTTTATCAATTGAACAAGGCCTTGAAAGGTCAAGTGATGAAGTAATTTTGAGTCTTGACAAAAATAGTTATCATCAACTTTTCACAATGATGACTGTCTATTCATATAAGCATAACGAAGACTGAAATAAACATACACAATGTTTGAAATTAACGGCACTATAGTTGCTCTTCAGTGAAGGTTCGACGATTTGGCCGTCATGCAAGACGTTTGTCCGCACGGCTTTTTCTTTACAGCAGTAGTATTATGAATCAGTAAGTACTGTAAATAAATTGTAAACAGTGTTAGTATTAGTAAGCGTGTCAGTATTGCTATAAATTGTAAGTTATGTTTCAGTCCTATAAGTAGAGTTAGTATCGCAAGCAATGTTAGCAATTTGTAACTGAAGCTATTTCAACAGTATTTCACCACTGCAAGAAATGTTACTACCGGTATTATGGCAAATAGTAATAAACTAAATCGTAAAGCTGCGGCTCAAAATAACAAGCCGCTTATTATTTTCCCATATACAACCTATTTCTCTTTTCTTATTGCAACAATAACGTCAGTTAGAATACTAGTATAATTAGACAACTGTGCTGTTTAATTATTCCTCAGCTAGCCCACGGAGCTTTCTAACAACCATAAAATAATCTTTATTCATTCAGAAGGTAGTTGAAAACAGTTTCCAGCACTTAGATTTCATTAGAACCACACTTGATGCTACAATCATTTGATAAAAAAACTGCCAATCATTGGTGAACACGTTGTTATCATTTTCGTAACATAATAGGTTACCATACCAACAGTATGACCTGCTAAAAATACCCTTAATTACAGCTTTGGGGGGTTATAATTAAAAAAATGGCAGGGTGCACGTGAATGTTTTTAATATTATCAACATTTGATAAGCATGATAATGCAAAGCTTTTGGCGAAGTCTCAAAACATTATGTATAGGTGGGATTCAGAACCACCTCATATTTTCGAAAATTTAAAGTGGCTACTGTAAGTGGCTCCGAACCCCACCTACAGAAAGTTGTTTGAACTTCGCTAAAAATTTTGCCTTATCGTGATTATCAAATGTTGATAACTGATATATGTTAAAAAGAATGGTTATAGTGTTGCTATGGTAAGCCATGGTGTTACCAAAATGATGACATTGTGTTCACCAATGGTTGGGCAGTTTTTTTGATTCCATGACTGCAGCATCAGGAGATAAAGAGTGCCTATAACGACCCATCAAAATCTAGGTGCTGGAAACTGTTTTGAGCCACCTTAAAGTGGAAAAATAGCGTTAAATGAAACGATATTTTAAAATTAGTATTTTAAATATCAGCGTTTTTCTACAATATAGTAATTTTGTTTCAAACAACCGAGACGAATTTATAAACTAAAAAAAAATGAAAAGCAAAATTTTATCTTCGTTCCAAACTGCAAATGAAATGGATGGCCATTGCTGTGCTTTCCCTGGATTAACGATATTGGACGTTGGTGACCCCTATTTTTCTTTTGATGGATCATTTTCTCTAACTATCTTCCACGTTAAGCGAAAAACTGAAGAAATCTATCGATTAGAAGTTTAAATTTTTAGCAAAATGTATGCTTCATCGAATTCCGTTTATCTGTGTGATGGTTTTAAGTACCTCTGGAATGGTTAAGTTCTGTGAACACGTTGCCGGTAATATTTGGAATTATTTACGCGACAAACCCACTTCTACAAAATATCACTAAGATCGTTTGCCTCCGTTGACTCACCTTCGATATTCTTTAATGTAAACCCCTGGTGACCACGCTGAATTACGAGCGCAAATTTTTCAAAATCAGAATAGTTTATCACAGGCTCTATCTCTGAAACGAAGTCAGTGATTCCCAATTTTTCCTACATTTTTGACGCAGGTAACACACTATCTGACTGCAGTGACAATTTTAAAAAAATCTCTGGGCTGTAAACGTCTTTGCAGGTACGATTTTGTACTGAAAAACTAATAACGCCATATAAGGAATCTCAACCAATCAGATTGCTGAAAACTCTGTCATGCAACTCTGAAATTATTTAGCAAATAAAGAAGCCTGAGCAGTGTATTACAAGGTGGACGGAATAACACGGAAAACACGATGGAAATGTAGAAATTTCTACATTCTCGAGTGTTATCAAATGTCCGGAGTGTTTTATCACAGGCCCCTTCATTTGCTCACTGCTAATCGGCGTCAATTCAAGACATCGTCGACAGCACGTTTTTAGTCATGTTTACACTCGCTTCAAAGTCGGTTGTTTCGAAATGTGGTGAAAAGAATGTTCCGTTGTGAATGACGCCCGAAACGACCGTGGATGCACGCTTATTAAGGTTGAAGTGTTTTTATAAACACATAGGCCAGCCCGCAATCATTCGATGTTCACAATATCATTCGTCGAACAATTTCATTTTGAGAAAAAGGATAAATTAATCACTTTAAATGCTAGAAAAAACAACAACAATAACACAAGGGTGACAGCTATAAATAACTTTCAGTTTATTTCAGTTATAATGAAGTCTACTTTCCTCTTTAAACACCTGAAATCAGCCTCATTCAAAGTGAAAGTTGCGAATTGTGAGTTTTCTATCAGCTGAAATTTCATTGTGGACAATATAAGTCAATCAAGTCGATGACACTAAAAAGTATTTTTAACTATCATGCAAATGACATGAATCATTAAATCTGCAGGTTTTCAATTGGTCGCCCACGTAAATGTAATTTCCAAGGCGTACAATATAGTAAAGAGGCTTTTTCCAGCTACTATTTTTTGAAGACAAACGAAAAGTGCAATTTAACTCACTGTGAGACATCTTTCTCAAGATCGTGACGTAATTATCAAGTGACTCCGCGTAACAAACTGTACTCAGCAGAAAGTAACTGGGACTGCAGAGATGTCAACTAAAGCCGTAATTGCATTCGAAGTAGTAACACCTTTTATTCTACTCGCGGGAATAACAGGAAACTTCATCGTTTGCTCTCTTATTATCTCAAACAAGAAACTAAGAACTTCATTTAATTATCTTCTCCTCAATTTAGCTGTCTCCGACTTGTGTTGCTCTGTACTGGGAACTTTGTTTTTCGCTGGCCAAATCAGAAATCATTATCTCAGCGATGGCGCTTTGACGCGGCCAAAAGTTGAGGGAGTCATCTGCAAAGTAACAACAGTAATTATAGATTTAACCACCAAGAACTGCGCTCTGACTTTAGCAGCAATCTCATTTGACAGGTTTTATGCCATTGTTCATCCCTGGCGTCACAGAACATCGACGGTTAAACGAAATATTCGCTTTCTTCTCGCAGCAATCTGGATCGTGGCTTTGATCGCGTCCTTGCCAATGATGTTACTAATGGCAAAAACACCGAATACATTCCAAGGAACTTCGGTGTCACTTTGTCTAGCATTTCTCATAAACGACCACGGGTTCAAAGTCGTTGCTTTTGTAGATCTAACTGCTGCTTACATTATACCAATGGGGATAATTTTACGAACTTCTATGGCAATCATCAGACGTCTTTGGTGCCATTGTTCCCAACGACAGTCGAAGGAAACAAGTCCAATGTTGATGAAATCTCGCAAACGCATTACAAGAATTGTTTTCAGCGTCATTATTGCCTTCAACGTTTTCTGGTTGCCCTGGGCAATTCTTCAAGGTTCGTTGTTAATCGGCGCCATTCAAGAAATCGGCGACAACACTTTTGTAGTCATGTTTATTTTGGTGTTAGCCAGCGCTAGCGTGAATCCAATTCTATATTCGCTTCAAAGTCGGTTGTTTCGAAATGGGGTGAAAAGATTGTTACGTTGTAAATGAAGCAAGAAACGACAAACATTGAGAAGAAGTTTTCTTTGCTCGTAGTTGCTGAAGATATTTCTTTCACGATAAAATTAAAGCTATGTAATTAAAATAAACAATCATTTTTTCAGATCCGAATTCGATTCAGACGTTTTAATCAAGGTTCTGGAGAGGTTAACTTGAAGAACATGGTTTCAAGACAATTCTCACAGAAAAACAGAAAGATAATAAGTACAAATAAAAGAGAAGCCAAAAATAAACTGGATCCAATTTTAAGAATAAGTATACCATTTCAAAACCTAACATGATTTAAAGGGTTTCCCAGGCGGTAGACAGTGGCTTCTCAAGTGCAAATTTTGCAACATCTACCATTCATATCAAGAACCCGGCTTGAAATTTTAAACGGCTGTTCTCTTTCTCGACTTGCATCCTATAGCTGCTAGAGCTAAACTAATCTTTTGTGCGGAAATGTAAATCAGTCCCTTTTACAATGGCTTTAGTTTAATTATCTCCATCCACCAATATTCTTTTCTTTCATTGTACACTCTTGTCGGATTTAGATAACCTTTTTTCGCTTAG
>CM042757.1:20722151-20749651 GCA_022496165.2 Catalaphyllia jardinei | reverse complement strand
CAAGATACCGATAGAGTGGCAGAACAGGAAGGGAAGGAACTTTCTTTTATTCTCCTTTCTTGGTGTCATGCATCTTTTTTTTAAATTTCAGTTCTGAACATTTGGTGATAGAATTCAAGACAATATCTCTCAGGTGATGATTTTGTCAATTCTCATGACCTGCTTGCTTGATAATGTATGGAACTTGTAGAGAGAGTTTAGTGGTTGGTCACACTAGGGTTTACACGCATCAAAGACTCCAACCCACCTTGTCCATGATATCTGATTTTCTTGGCCAGTTCAATATCTTCTTGTTGTTCTGGTACAAGAGCGACATCTAATGCCCCTCTCTCTTTTAGCTCGTCATCTTTCGCTTCTTGAACTTTGAACTCATGTTTTTCCGCTCGAAATCTCTTTCTGAGCAGCTGATTGGCTGCATAATCATCACTCCATATGGATTGAACTTCCTAAAAAAAAATTCAAGCAGTGGGTAGTTATAGCCGAATAATAGGCATGCAAGATAATCACAGGGCTATAGAGCTATAGATCACATGAATGTGACAAATAGGCTTGTTTACCAGCAGCTGTTTGGAGAGGAGCCTGCACCCCTCGCCCACCCAACCTTGTTCCCAGGGTTTCTCATCTTATGCCCCAGGGGGAAGTAAGATGAGAGACCCTGGGAATGAGGTTGTCACCCACCTAACTTAAGCGAGGAATGAGACTGGATACAAAGGAGCAGCAGAGAATGAACTTATACAGCAACCACCAGAGACAAACATTATTACAAATACCAGTATGTGTATCTTTCCATGCCCTTGACTTTCAGGCAATAGTTAACATACCATCTTATAAATTATATTAGAAAACAGTCCTAAGGAAGCACGCGTGCTGATTGGTTAAAAAGCCTGTTTGTATAACTTGATGGAGACACAGAACTAAGCGCGCGCTGTTGACGTAGTGATGGCGCGAGCAAAGAGAATTTCCATTTTGATAATCAAAGTTTACAAGTTGTTTTCCTTTTTCTCGTCGTGGTGTTTTCTAAAAGAAATAGAAAACATGTACTCCGTGTTTGTATTGAGTTATACAAACACTCGTGAAAGTTTGGGAGAACTCGAAAAAGCTGTGGAAACACTCGCCTGCGGCTCGTGTTCCCACAGCATTTCTCGTTCTCCCAAACTTGCACTCGTGTTTGTATAACTCGATACAAACACGGTACATGTTTTCTATTTCTTAATCACCAGAAAAATGCTAGTATATATATACCTTCAGCTGCTCTAGAGTGGGTAAGGCCTCATTTGATTTCTGTTTGTCTTCAACTCCATGTTCCAACTTGAACATTGCATCAACAGCCATCTTCTTGACATCCTCCTTGTCTGACAGAATAGAATTATAAATAAGAGGAACAAAAAACAGCATGGGGCACTATGATGGTAGACCCAAGCAGGCTCTTATGATAGCAGGACATTCCCTATGAATAAGAAAAGTTTTTCATATTTTGTTACCCAGTGGTACAAATATTGGTACGTGTATGAGCATCAAATCTTTCCACGCCCTTGACTTTCAGGCAATAGTTAACATACCAGTTGAGAAAATCTAAACATTTTAACTTTTCATTTCACTTGGAGCCTATGGGACAAGGAGATCTTGAACCTACAGAATTGCAGTGTACTACCAAGTGATGCCCAATGACAGTTTCAGAATAAGTTAGTGCCTTGCCAGTAAGAGAAAACTATGATAAGTTTACAACAAGCAAAAGCAACCACTATGTCTCTTTTCCTCCGAGGTAGATAAATCTCAGACTATGAAAGACAAAGTGGAGGCTTGTCCCAAACATGTCTTCCTAACAAAGAGTTCTCATGGATTTGATTTATATTTGACTTACGTTAACATATCTACATGTACTTATTATATAAATAGTTTTGTTAGCCCTAAGGTACCTGTTAAAGCAATAGCTTCTGTTGCCGACTGTTCCCATCTCTCTTCCTTTCTTCTTGCACCATTTACAATGACATAATCACAATTCTAACACAAAACAACAAGATATACCTTCTCTATGGATCTTTAAAACAGAAAACTGTCAAATCGGATGGCCTTGCCCAATCAAAAGGAAAAGCATTCTAGATAACAGGTTATAAGAATAGTCCTTTTTAATTTACATACAGGAAGAAGTTCTTATTAAATAGTCAGTCTATGTTATTACCATTAAGAGCAATTTACATTAAATTGTTTACTAGTCCAAAACTTTGTTCTATCTACAAGGAGTGTAATAATAATAATAATAATAATAATAATAATAACTTTATTTAGATCTCAAATCATTCTAGCTGAGCACGCGTGCTCTACTAATTGGGAAGACTGTAAATCAAAGAAATAAATCAAATCAAATCAAATGTTGGTTTTTGCGGAGAGGGGAAAACCGGAGTTCCCGGAGAAAAACCTCTCGGAGCAGAGTTGAGAACCAACAAACTCAGCCCACATATGACGCCGGGTCCGGGAATCGAACCCGGGACAAATTGGTGGAAGGCGAGCACTCTCACCACTGCGCTAACCCTGCTCCCCTAATTTATTTTGCAACTATAATACATGTAGTTAATTAATATATAATTTGTTAAATTCAGTTTGTATTATTAGTTAATATACAGTTCTTTCATCACATACTTTATTGCCATACACTGTATCACAGGGCTGTGCTCAAGAAGCACCTGGGGGCCACAAGCAACTACTGTAACTTTTGCCTTGGGGAACTGTAAGCTTAAATGCTGGGCACCCAGGATTTCATGGTTAAGAACCTTTGGGCTCCTCATGATTTTTCTTAGACCATAGCTACTTCATGACAGTGACTTCCTTTACATGTATCGTAAACTTACCTTAGGGTCAGTTTCAATCTCAAAGTGATTGTCACACAGATGACACTTCATCCGAAATCTATAAATAGGTGTCGTGTAGTAATTTCCAACTTTCTTCTTTTCTGCATTGTAGCGTACACCTATGAAAGAGATGAACACAATGTAAAATTTTATCTTTTGAATGAGTATTCATCTTTCTGCTGCCACAGTATAGTATTATTGGCTTGATGACTCGAAAATTAAAAACAATAACAGATGAAAGAGAAAAGAAAAATGATAGGCTTCCTTACAATTTGGTTTTATCATTTGATGTAACAGTAACATTTGATGATTTTTGATAAGCTATTAAAGTCATAAAGAAAAAGCCACTGTTTGCGTAAGGTTTTAATAATAATAATAATAATATTATTATTGCTTATAGCGCGCAAATTAACATTCAAATATGATCAAATGCGTGTTACATCTAAGATGCCTATATACATCATATAAAAGCTAAAAAACATCATAAAAACTAATTACACCGTATTACAAATAAGATAATGAGCAATTAAATTAGGTAAAATTAACAAAAAGCCGTGCGAAACAAAAAAGTCTTAACCTTAGTTTTAAAAGTGTTAAAACATGTCTCGTGTCTGATTTCACGAGGGAGTGAATTAAAAAGCCTGGGGGCTGCCACGGCAAACGCCCTGTCACCTAGCGTTTTCTTGGTTTTACCATTGTATGGTTCCAGTAGTATCTCATTGTTTCGACGAAGCAAATATTTGCTGGGGCGTAGAATGTTAACTAAATTACTAATTTAGTATGTAATGTATTTACATAACTGTAAAAATCCCAAACTAAGACCTTGTGTTATTGACCAAGCAATAAAACATGGCAAGGCCGAGGTGTGAGAATTTACCATAAAGACTAAACGTTCAAGATTAACAAGTTGTTTATTATGTCACTAGGACTTCTCATATGTCATGCGGTCATAGAGCTGCGAATTTCAAGTAAATCCATGAAGTCCCACAAAATAGTGCGATGTTGAACATGAAATTATATGTTTGTACAATATACTTGAAACTTATCTTGGCTGCAGGGGCTGATGACTTGCAGTAAACTTGCAAATTAATTGTGAAACATCGTCACTGCAAGGAGCAAACCGCATCCAAAAACTACCAGGCAGGGGCACTCACTCTTACAAATCCACCGAATTTGTCCCCAAATTTGTCTCTGAAAATCCCACGAAATGTGACTTTTTCTGCAACCTATCAGAAGCCCTGTTATATAACTTTTTGCTTTGTCTTTATAGGCTCATGATTGGCTCATGGGCATTATGGGAGAATAACGCCCTGGAGTTAGCCAATCAGGGTGCACATTATAACAGCTACGAACACAAACCATATAATACTAAGAGATAACCTGAAAGAGAATAATCTTCCTTACAGAACTTTTAAGGCTTTTCTATTATAGACATACCCATTCCAATATGATTTCCACATCCTCCACACCAAATATTGTATGGCATCTCAAACCTATTACGAATAGTACCAATAAAATATCATAGCTAGCTAGGAAGCCACACTATCCAGCTCAGGATATGAAAACTATACATCTTAATCAAATGATATAAGTCGCATACCACAAGTAACGTTCACTACAATTCTCAAGAGAAATTTAATTTCATTGGCAAAAAATAATTGATTCCTTTACAGTATCTTACATCATCAAGTTATGAACTAGCACGCAGTTTGAAGAGCATTCAAGGAGCTCAAACTTCCTGCCTGCATTAAAACACTATTATACACTATCAAACAGTTCACGTCATTGACACTCTGCATTTTGTACTGTGGGGTTAGAGGAGAGGATGATAAAAAGTCTGTATGTGAGCCAAGTAGCCCAACAGGCCAGAACTGATTCCTGTTTCTGTAGCATAAAGCAACTGTGAGTTATTTCTGCCAGCCCCCCCCCCCCCTCCCCCCTCTTCCTTGTCCAGAATTGGATACTGGTCCACACAGGGCTACTCCCAGCATTAAATTTGCCACTACCCATTTGTAAAACCTGGGCAGAGGGAAGCAATGTGAGAGTTAAGTGTCCTGCCTAAGGACACAATGTCTTGGGCCAGGGGTCAGATCCAGACCCCTTGATGACCATGAAGTGAGCAAGCCTCCACAGGGTGCGAGGGCAGGGGATATAGGGGGATAAATATTTCTGTAGTAATGCAGTGGCTGCAATATAAAAATTAGACATTCATAATAATTTTGTTGTGAATTGTGAGTTTCAAAGATATTTTTCTCGCTTTAATTAACGATCTACTGTAAGTCATAAACAATAAATTACAGCTGGCAATCCTCCTCTGTTCTTGAAAGCGATGTCTTAGATTTGAACAAAGTACATTCGATTACCAGAATACCTACAGTGTCCCAGCAATGAATGGAAAACCTACAGAATATCAGAAAATAAATAATTGAGCTTAACTGTCTATCTGTTACCTGATGATAAGAATTCCTTGACCAAGTTTCCTTGCTCTTTCACGCAGCGGGTGCTGTCCATGATATCTGTCAAGAGATCCCTGAGAAAATACAAGTATTTCACAGTTAAACCTATAGTCAGTTGAGCCAGAAAAAAACAAAGACTTAGAATAATTTGGTCTGGACGCCATTTACAACACACCTGTTCTGGGGTCCAATCGGGTGGATAATATTTATTGACAGCTTTTCTTTCTCCCTAAAAATATATAAATATAAGACAGTCAAAATTTATAACGAGATTTTATGCAGAAAAAACTCTACTTTATAAAGCAAAGATCCCTCACCATCTTGCTGCTTTTGACGATTTCACGATGCAAGTTGACGATGTTAAGACTTACGAGCCCGCACATGAAAATACTGCTGACAGCGGTTGCTTTGGTACGATCAAGGCCCTTCAAATAAAAGGAATGATACTGTCCTCAAACTTTAATTTGGACAACCTCGTTCCCAGGGTCTCTCATCTAACGGCCCTCTGAGGTGGTTAGATGAGAGACTCTGGGAACGAGGTTGTAATTTGTAATCAACGATTTTTTTGTAACAAGATAGTTTCTCGGGATACCTTTACACAGACTGTAACGAAACTAAAAAAACATGTTGTAAAGAAATTATTTCTTAATACTTAATACTTAACAAATAAAGAAGCCTAAGCAGTGTATTACACTATGATAAAACACGATGGTCATTTGAGAACACAAGGGAAATGTAGAGTGTTCTCAAATGACCGGAGTGTTTTATCACAGTTTAGAAAACAGTCCTAAGAAAGCACGCGCGCTGATTGGTTAAAAATCCTGTTTGTATAACTCGATGGAGACATAGAACTAGCGCGCGCTGTTGACGTAGTGATGGCGCGAGCAAAGAGAATTTACATCTTGATAATCAAAGTTAACAAGTTGTTTTCCTTTTTCTCATCGTGGTGTTTTCTAAAAGAAATAGAAAACATGTACTCCGTGTTTGTATCGAGTTATACAAACACTCCTGAAAGTTTGGGAGAACTCGAAAAAGCTGTGGAAACACTCGCCTGCGGCTCGTGTTCCCACAGCATTTCTCGTTCTCCCAAACTTGCACTCGTGTTTGTATAACTCGATACAAACACGGTAAATGTTTTCTATTTCTTAAGTAATACACGGCTTAGGCTTCTTTATTTGCTTTAAAATATAGATTTTACGCGCGCAAAACGATAAAACACGCTTTTTCGATGTTTTATACTCTGATAAAACATAGGTTTTTGACCAGTCAGAGCGCGCACAGGGTCCTATCTATATTTTAAATACGTTTAATATTTTATTTTCTTTCTTTTCAGTCATTTTCAGGTTTTTACTTCTTCGTAGCCATATCAGTTACTCCGTATATGAGGTATAGATTGATGTCAACTCTCGTAGGCAAGCTGAAAGCGAAGCCGAGGCTAGACATATTTTCGAAATATGGCGGCAAGTGTCAAAGCACTTTATGGTATGCACGAGCATGGAGAATTCGTCCCCTACAAATCTACAATAACTCTTAGAATCGCTTGGCTATTCTAAATCATATCTTCTCATTGGGTTTGAAAGAAGCTTTTTGTCGGAGGTCGATGAATATCTTTAACTGCCGATGTAAGCGTACATGATTTTGCCGATTTATTGACCGATAAAAAAAATTATCTACTGGTCATCAAAGGGTGGATTTGCACATCGCTTGATGGTATGGTATCTAGGCTTGTTAAGCGTTATCCTAAAAACTGGATCATAAAAATAACCGATATATGTGATATAAAATGCAACAAGTTTACTTTCCCCTCCCTAGTCAGTCGTAATGTATGTCACGTGACTAAGCATATGGAATAAACACACTCAAAGTTGTCAGCCATCAATGCAATGCCAGGGAAAGGGGCTGGGAGCAGTGCTGTTACAAGACAACAAACCCGTGTGTTACGCCTCACGAGCTCTTACTGACATTGAAACAAGGTATGCCCCAATTGAAACTGAAATGTTAGTAGTTGTTTTCGCTTGTCGCAAGTTTCATCAGTACATCTCTGGCGGAAGTGTCACGGTAGAGACAGATCATAAGCCTCTCCAAGCCATCAGTACCAAGCCTTTATCACAAGTACCACTGAGGCTTCAGAAAATGATTCTCAATGTACATGTACGTGGGTACGATGTGGAAATACGCTACATTCCTGGGAGCAAGCAAGTCCTGGCAGACACCTTAAGCTGAGCATCTGTGCATAGTGATGACAGTGGAGCTGACAAAGAATTCAAATAGATTAATCTAGTCCTGTCAGTCTCAGATGAATGCTATGAAGAACTCCAGAAAGAAACGAAGACAGACCCTGAGCTACAAGCAGTTCTCGCAATGGTGAAAAATGGACGGCCAGACACAAAAGTACAAGTTCCTGTAGAGGCAAAACTGTACTGGACATTTCGAGATGAAGTTGCCACAGCAGATGGGCTCCTTTTCAAGGGAACACGCCTAATTGTCCCAAAGCCTCTTAGGCCTGAAATGCTCCGTCAGATCCACAAGAGTCATTTAGGAATAGCCAAATGCAGATAAATAGCAAGGGAGGTATTATTTTGGCCTGGAATGTCAGTGGAAATTGAGCAAATGGTCACCAATTGTAGTGTGTGTGTAGACTATGCATGCCAAGAAACAACCCTCTGAGCCACTGAAGCCCATGAACCACCATCACTCCCTTGGAAGAAGAAGATTGGAACTGACCTATTTGAGTTTCGCGGAGAACATTATCTACTCTCTGTGTGCTACCGCAGCAAATTCATCGAAGTCACAAACTTGGAATTTTTAAGAAGTGGAGCTGTGATAGAGGAGTTGAAAAGGCAGTTTGGACTCCATGGGATCCCAGCAGAGGTGGTATCAGATAATGGCCCCCAGTTCAGCAGTTTCGAGTTCGAGGAATTTGCGAAAGATTATTGATTTAAGCACACCACTACATCACCACATTACCCGAAGGCTAATGGAGAGGTGGAGAGAGCTGTACAGACTGTTAAGAAATTGTGGCGAAAAAATGATGACAAGCACCTGGCCTTGTTGGATTATCGAACGACACCATTGCCAGATATTGACCTGTCCCCGGCACAATTACTCATGGGTCGTCGACTGAGAATTAAGTTGCCTATGATGGAAGGCTTGCTTCAACCAGTAAGTAACAACCAGCAGGAAATCTCTAGGTACCTGAAAAACACTAAAGAAAGTCAGAAGAAATGTCATGATCGTCATGCAAGCAAGGACATGAAAGAACTCCAGCCTGGAACCAAAGTTCGCATGCAAATTCCAAAGTTTGGAAACCAGCCACTATAGTCAAGCATCACCATACACCAAGATCCTATATGGTGCAGGCTGAAGACGGCAGAAAGTATCGCCGCAACAGGCAACATCTACGGGTATGCCCAGCACCAGGACATGATAGTTTGAATGGAGAACTGCCCCTTGGTCTAGACAAAACTGTAGTCCAGGACAAGATGCCAGCCAAGGATGCTGAGTCTGATCACCCCACGACTCCCATTATGTTGCCTGAAATCCCATCCCAGGAGCAACCCATATACCGGGAACCAGCAGTGGAGAACATTACGGAACCATATGTCACCCGAAGTGGCAGACAAGTAGTAGCACCAAACCGGCTTGACCTGTAGACTTGTACAACTATGGACTCTGATCAGTTGTTGATTTATTTTCTTTAAACCAAGGACAGTGACATTTATTTAAGTTCAGAATATTATTTTATTATTGTGCTTCTTTTCAAGAAGGGTAGGATGTGATATAAAATGCAACAAGTTTACTTTCCCCTCCCTAGTCAGTCATAATATATGTCACGTGAATAATAAGCACATGGAATAAACACACTCGAAGTTGTCAGCCATCATTGCATGTTTGTTCTAACGGTGACAACTTTTTTGACAGCGAATAAGGTTTACCAAAAGGGAAAGTAAATGAAATTTAGGAAATGCGAATTAATTTCTAGCGACAGTGATTTCTTTAGCGAATGCGAATGAGTGTAGCGACAGTGAATAGTATCTAGCAAATGCGAATTAAGTTTAGCGACAGCGAATAAAATTTAGCGAATGCGAATTAGTTGTTAGCCACAGCCAATGAAATTTAGCGAATGCGAAATAAGTTTGGCGATAGCGAATGGAATTTAGAGACAGCGAATTAAGTTTAGCGACAGCGAATTGAAGTTTAGCGACAGCGAATTGAGTTTAGCGATAGGAGTGAGGTTCGATATTGCAGAATATCACAATATCAGTCAGTACTATTTGTCATACATTGCTTGCAGTGTTTAGTGATAATATCATGATATATAATTTTTATCGATATCAATATCATGATATGAAGTGTTGGCCTTGGTGTGACTAAGCGTAGATAGGTTTGATATTTTGATATATCATGATAATATCAAAATATCGATATCGATATCAGGAGATGAAGTGTTGGCCCTGGTGTGACTAAGTGTAGAGAAGTGATATATCATGATAATATCAGAATATCATGATAATAGCAAAATATTGATATGGATATAATCATATGAAGTGTTGGCTTGGATGTGACTAATTTTGGACTGGCTTGATAGTTTGATTATATTTGAAAATCATGATAAAAGAAATTTTGAGGTGATTAAGTGTTTATATTTCGATAATCATGATTGTACCAGTAACCTATTATGTTAAATATATATACAAGAAAATCCAGTTTTAAACATAAGTTACAGCATGATTGGAAAATTGGAATTACATTGATTTTATTTTAAAGGAGAATGTCATACATGAACATAATTGAAAAATTGTAATTACATTGATCTTATTCTAAAGAAGAATGTCATACATGAACATAATTGAAAAATTGTAATTACATTGATCTTATTCTGAAGAATTTCATAAATGAAGTTTCCATTTTTTTTGTCACTGAGTTGTGTGCTAGGTTTTTAAATCTCGTGTCTTTTTACAAGAGTTGGAATTCGAGGAAATTCTGTTAAAATGTAACATAACATTCTTATATGACTAAACCTTTTTGTCTTATAACAATTGATTTCTATGTAAGTAACAGCACAAATATGTCCTGCTGTTAGCCGAAGATGAATGTTTAGCACGGCAGAAGGCTAAGGGATGTAAAAAGAAAGAAAACCGTGATTTCACTATTTTTCCAAACAACTGCGGGCATGCTTTCTCTTATAAGGCCCTGCGGCATTGTTGTAAGTATGGCCGAAATGTTTATAAGTGAATCTTACACCCCAGGTATTTCTTTTCATCCTCAGAACTTTTTTTAGTAATTTGGAGCATTTCAAGAGACTCAGGTATCTAGGGTACGATAGGGCTTGTGGTTCGATGCCTTTTTTGGAAAAATCAAGCCCAAGATGGCAGTGCGGGAGCAAAGTTGTTATAGATAACGTCCAATTTCTAGTAGACATTTTTCATGTCTCCAAACACACTGAGGAAGTTTGTATGCCACCTGAAAATCCGAATTGTCTATATCACCCACATCTACCCAAGTTTGATGAAATCAGGGGTGTTAATACTGAATCTTGCGAACAGGGGTCTAAGAGATTAAATCAGTACTTTGACCTTACTCGAAAGATGACTCAGTTTAAAAGGATCGTGTTGTTCTGGTTTGTCAACCAATGTTTTAACAATGACTTGGAGGCAGAGTTAAAGCGAAAGAAGTTGCTGTACTGTAAAGATGGACATTTTGTGTAGTAGAGTTATTGAAATCAATGGAGTACTATTTGCGAAGTCTTGCCATGCATGCGAAATAAAATAAAAGGATACTGTTAACAGAGGGTGGTTTTGTCAAACGTTATCCCGTTTCCTGACCTATTACCGTTGACCGTATACGTATCACCGTATTGTATAATTTTTTTTTAGCTTAAAAGGTATTGAGACTTTTTTTCTAACATAAGCTTAAGTATATATTTTTTTTAAATTTGAGCATAAGGTAATTCCTCTGAAATAAAACTGACAATAGATTTTCATTTGAACTTTGCCCACTGAATATTTATCATACGAGAACTTTAATTGGGGATGCCCATGCAGTGAGGCATTGAAAATGCCTCATTATCATCATGTAATGCTTATTATATATTATCGCAAGTTATTTTCGCATTTCGATTGGTTCTCGCTATGATCTATTAGAGGACAGATGCACAATTGACGTCATCATTACAAAGTTTTTCCCTCTGCTGTTTTAAAATAGCGGGAAGTTTTGAGAATTAAGATAATAGTTTACATGACTGGGCAAAAGATAAGTTGCATAAAAGTCTTGCCGAGGCATTGAACTGGTTGGAGAAACCAGAAGAGGAAAGATAAAGCTGTTTCTCTTAGAAAATGATTTAGAAAAAATTCTCCAGCAGTCTCAGTCGTCAGTCGAGCAAGATTAAACCACGCACAAAATTGGTCTTGGTAAGCCGAGAACCATTGCTTTATCCCAATAAACAAAAAAGTTTCTAAGATTATCAGGAATGAATCATTTTAACATCACTTCCTAATATCGGATAAATTAAACACATAACCTTGCTTTCCGATGCGAATGTTCCTGTCCGTTTCAGGGCACAGCAGCGAGCTAAGTATAGCTAATCACAGCTCACGGCCAACACTATCGCAGCTAAAATGTGTCTTTGACACTATATCAAACTGATTTGAGAATCACCGAACACAGAAGACGAAAATCTCCACCGTCATTTACTCTCCTTTCATTCATTCGCCTTTAGGTTGACCGCAACCACAAGTTTTCCTAGGGTATGTTATCAACCCCTGAAATTTTCAAGGCAACGTCCAAGCTTTTTTGGCTAACAGGACTGCTCTGATGACAAAAACTGACTTGATTTTACAGCATTTTCTGCAAGGTTTTTGAATTCTAGAGTTCAATTCTGCTTTCGCTGTAAGTTTTCATTCCATGAGGAGTTACGCTCGAGTCAGGTTTGACAGTGCCATGATTTTCCTTGACCAATCACAATTGTTTGCTATGCACAGTAACAAATGAAATTGCTTCATTTTGTATTTTATTAGATAATAGATTACGTCAAATGGCTTTTATCGTTTTCGCCAAAGTAGGCAAAGATGGGGCAAAGGCCGGCTCTCGTGTTATGTTGAAGCTAGTATTTTGAACTAAACAAGAGCTTTATGTGTAGTAATTTGTTTCGTTATTATGTAAAACAAATAGATTCCATGTTGCTGTGCGTCTGTTCAGTGATAGATGACAGAAGACGTCAAAATGTGGTAAAAGGTCTTTCGCTTACCACATTTTGACGTCATCTGTGATCTATTACTTAAAAGACGCACGGCAACATGGAATCTATTTGTTAATTAGAAGAACGCATTCCCAGTAATAATTGTAAAATCTTTGTGACGAGACACGCGAGAACAAGCATTAAACTAGAGTCAATACATAAGTCTGATTTAGACAGAAAGCTAAATTCTTGACTAAAATTTCAACCAAAATTTCTTTATAGTTACCAAATGGCAAAATAGAAAAGATCACAGTGTATCTGCTATTTTCCTTATTTATTCAATTTTCAGCAATAGAAATCAGATAAGTTTTTTTCTCAAGCAAAGTTTTTGATAAGTTGATTACAATGCCTGGAAAAAAATGTTGTGGTGCCCTTGCTTATTGGTGAGCTATAGCTATTATTCAACTGACAGAGCTCAATATCAAGGCAAATCTGCCATTTCTTCAATATGCACATGCACGAGGGCGTGCTAAATGACACCATAAATTATGCGCAGAAAGGATGCGCAGTGCAAATGAGAGGAATCACCTTAAGTTCTTAGGATGCCAGTGGAAGTACAAAAATTCCTTCCCGCAAAAGTCACACAAGTAGCCTGTGTGTTTTGCTTAGCCCCAACGGCGTCTGATCTGATATACTTTTTACGATAACTGCAGATATTCTCGCAGGCTTATTGGCTAATTTTTATTGTCAATAAGTGGACAGACACAGGAATTTATAGTTTATGCGATGCGTCAACGAACCATAGCGGGCAATTTGACAATTTGTTATCGTAAAAACAAATTGACGTCAGTTTTTAATGCGTCTGTCCTGTTATTGACAATGAACTTTGTCATAGCATAACTTTTGTCAAAGTAGTCTGCGGACGCATGAAAAACTGACGTCAATTTGATAAACTTACCAGTAGTTTTTAGAGTGTCAGACCATTAAACAACTGTACATATTAAGCTTATTACTATTCTAACAATAGACGATTTGCTGATGATGGTGTCATTTGACTACAACTAACATAATCCTTCACTCTTTCTGTTTGTTATGCTAATTAGAGCAATTGTTATTTAAACCCCTATGAGGCTTTATTGTCAATAACTATGAACTAAAGAAACATTTTTATACAAGTTAGTGGAATTTTATTTTCATTTTATTATAATTATTTCGTTTGTAAAACCCATATATCAGGCCTTTGTGAACACTTTCTTTCTAAGCCAGGTTGTTCGAAAGCCGCTTAATGTTAACCCAGGATCAAACATTACCTGAAGCATTATTTTTCTCGTTTAAAAAATGTTTTTCTCCTCTAACCTTTGTTGTAGTTTAAGATAACTATAGCTTAACACTCAAGGAGAAACAACATAAACAGAAAATATACAAAAAAAACCTCACAAAAAACCTCACAAAAAAACCTCACAAAGCTATCCTCTTGCTTTTTTAAGGGGTTCACGCCTGCCTGTAACGGAAAACAAGTCTTGTTTAAGGTTCTTACCCAATCGTAACATATTTTATGACATCAGTTTGAGTCATAAGCAAAAACATGAATTTGTGTTTCCGCAGGAAAGTTCCGCAAAGGGCGTTCTTTGCGTGGGTCTATTCTTGCAGCGATACGATTATGCATCAGTCAATTCCAGCACTTCCCAATCCCCCCACCCCCCTCCCCGGAATAATCCCCGGGAATTAGCATTTTTTGAAAAACAATTGGGTGATTTCCCGGGGTGGGACACATAAGCTGTCTAAATGCCCCGTCGTGGGGGGCGAAGAAAGAGGGCAAATGCCACGTCCCCAGGATCGTCCCCTTCCAACACTTCTGCGGGATTTTTTGATTAACCAGTGAATAAAACGGTCAACTTTTCAGTATTTTAATGCAGTGGCATGAAAGACTTCAAGGACAACAGTACGTGCTAGTTTATTCTGATTAAATTTGTTTCTTTATATTTTGTTTTTAACAAAATTTTTATAACTTTTTTTATTTACATTGTCGCTGTAAAGAATGAAGACATTTTAAATGACGATGCATTGCATTTTAAGCTCGCAAGATCTGTGTTGAAGATCGCATCATGTAAATTCGCAAACCTTCAGTATTTTCATTCCACTTTCATGAATTTAAAAATTGTTAGACTAGTTTTGAATCTGAAATGCGAAATATGCGTTCACGCAGTGTTCACGTCAGGGATTGTTTTGAGAGTGATCGATAAACAAAATATAGTTCATCTTGTCGCTTATATTTATATGTTTACAAGTAATGAAGAAATATCTAAAATTGAGAAAACATACCGTTAAAATCCTCAGCAGGTTTTTCAAGTCGCTGATGGACAAGCAGGCCTTGTCCTTCCCGAAAAACTCATCGATCTTTCGAAAACATGTGTGTCAAATGCCCTTGGGTCTCCCCGGGGTATGCTATGCCCAGCTCCCGGGCTGCGATAGAATTGCTAATGCCCCACCCCCGGGACTGACAACGTGAGCAAATTCCCCGTGGTTGCTCGGTGGGGGGATGGGCACCGCCGGAATTGATTGATGCATTTACAGCTCTCTAGTAAATCTCAAGTGTTTGACAAAGGTAAATTTAAAAAAAATGGGCTTCTGGTAATTATGTTCTCCCTCGTCTAGAACATTGTCTTTTCTGTTAGTGTAATGTCTACCTATGAGAATAGGATATTTTTAATTGAGTGCAATTTACTTAGAATTCAACATTTCCAGGCAAACGATGACTCGTGTGGATTTCAGCGACGAAAAAAAGACGACATTTCGTGAAAAAACACACCTTCAAAACAGCGTGCTTTTGAATAACTAATAGCTCTGTCCTTCAAAAAACTGATATGACGAAGAAGACAAAATTTTGTTCCCGTAGCCAATTAAAACGTTGAAAATATCCCGCCGATTTCGAAATTTTAGCATTTACTTACTGAGAGAACGAGTATACCATCAAAATTTGATTTTGCCACTCAGTGCTTTTTTACCGGATGTGACGTCATTTTTCGTCGGATGATCTATATACACAGAGTGTTCTCCCCCGCCCCTGGGTATGACTGTAAATAAAAATACAAGCACATGATAGTTGAAAATGACAACCTTCGATAACATATTGCTTTTGCACATACGAGTGGAAAAGAAAACAGCCACAATAATTAAATTCAGATGTCCTTGTGAAAATTTGTGTTCCAAAAAGCATTTCTCCTCCTTATTTATTCGGAAGGGCCACATATTGTAGTAAACTTTTAATGATTTTTCAATACATTATATTATTTAGGGAAGAGCTGTTTCTGTCAGGAGAGTGATGTTCCTCTACTCAACTTGTCTCCAAATGAACATTGTGCTGTCACTCGTGTATGCGGGCAGCTCGTTATTGTTCTTAAACATTGTCCCATGTGGTTTGGATCGGAGGAACCCTATAAAGCCAGGAACAATCCTCAGTTTTCCATATTCAGATTTACTTCTGATTAAGACAAAGTGGCACGAGTTTTCGTAAGCCAATCACTTGACGTCGTAATACAAACCAAAAGCAAGCGCGAATTATTCAGTAGCCGCCGGACGAAGGACTTTTCCTACTTGATTGGTGCCAATTTTAGCGACCCAAAAACGGGTCGCTGCGCTTTAACCAATCAGAGGTCCCCTAGATATCCCTTGGGGGCCGAATTGTCAAACTATCCTAAACGAAACGGGACTTGCGGTTAAACCCCTTAAAATTATAGATGCTTCAAAGGCCCCGCGAACGGGATATCATATATTGCTTGACTACCAGAACAGTGGAAGCATATCTGTCTGGGAGAAATGTGTTTGTTTCTGCGCAAGATTCAAACAAGTTTTCGTCAATTTTCGTTTAAAATCTTTCTCCGTAACCACTTAACCACAGAGTAAACAAATTTTCTCTTTCGATAGACTCAGGAGAAAGACACACACATTCGATTATTTTAGTCGATCGGAGTGGAACCGATTCTTTCCGCCATTCAATAGGTTATTTCCGAGTTCCCTTGAGCCTCTGTTTCAAAGCGAGTCTAAGTGCTTAACCATTCTTATGAAAATGACTTTGATTTGCATGAAAATAAAACTGCATGCAGAATTCATTTTTATGTGAAAGGTTTGTTTTGAAACAGAGGCACAAGAGAACTCGGAATTGGCCAATTCAAGAATTTCCAAATGTAATCTCAGACACCAGTTGCAAGTTAAGTCACACCACTCCTCATTTTTTGGCGCGAAACGCAAATGAAAACCCTTCAAGCACTCGTCGACCTCTCGCGACTTCGTCGCTCGCTCGGCCCCTTCGCGAGCTAAACAACGGCCGCTTCGCGGCCTAACATATTCTACCCTCAAATTCTTGAGGTCTACGTTGTCTTTCGCCTCTGTTTCAAAACGAGTCCAGGTAGGTGAGGTAACCCGCCTCTCCATATAATCCCTCATTTTTATTTGATCATGTTTACATGATAGGTGGGGTAAACCGCCTAGGCGGGTTGCCCGGTGGTCTGCCAGGTAGTGATACCCTGTCAGCCGGGGTCGCATTTTGCCATGTAAACGACTCAAGGTGGGGTAACCCGCCTAGCCGGGGTCGAGTTTATGTTACATTTGCAAGCGTGCCAAAGCGCGCCAAATTTGGAAAAGGTGACAGTAAAAAGCCACAGCACTGAAATGTTGCAGCGAGAGCGGATTTCGACCCCGGCTAGGCGGGTTACCTCACCTACCTGGGGTCCCCCACCTCCATGTAAACAGGCCCTAATATATGTAAAGTATTTTTACATAAACGGTTTCGCGCGACAATCTATAAATCGTTTTCACGTGACCTCATCACTTTCTAAAATCTAAAACTAAAGATCCACCAAAGTTTGTATCCTCATCAGGTATAAGAGGCGGCATATTTATATCTTTTTACAATTTTACAGCTCAATAGCGTGCTTCGCTTGGAAACCAGAGCATTTTGAATTTTCGAGTTATGGAGGCTACGATCGAATTTGCTGAACAAAATAAACTTATCTCATGATAGAGCCTTAGGAAAAGTGCTCATGTAAATACTTGTATTTTCAGTACTGATAATCAGTCGCCTAGAAAGCCAAAGTAAGTTCCAGATGTTTACACTATTTTCCGGCCGCCATATTGGTCTACCACGGAGGTACACCAATATGGCGTTTTCATACTGGGCTCTGTAAATTTCTGCGAAACATTTCGACGAATATCTGAAGTTTGGGGAAACGCACGGGCCTGAACTTGGAGAATGGTATTATGTTTTTATCTTCTATAAGATCACAATTTCTTAGCATTTTCCACTGGATAGTTTTCGATTTATTTTTTTATTGCGTGACAGTGAAAACCATCTATTATTGTTAAGACTTCATTTTTAATCACTCAGGGTTAACAAAGACTTCATTTAAAATGTGTATTTTCTTTTTTTTAAGCGAAGTTTATGTGAACAAAGGAAGAAAAAAGATTTGCGAAGCCACGAGGGAGTACTGCTTTTCGGGTGAAACCAAAGCTGTATATTCAAGAAGTCTATCAATAATAGTTAAAACGAGAAAAGCATGGGCGGCAGTAGCGTATTCGAACAAGAAAACAGTTCATTAATAAGTTCGGTTGTTGCTTTACTCCGGGCTTGAGCGTCCAAGCGTGCTGTAATAACTGAAATGAATACCTTGAGCCAAGAGAAAATGAGGTGAGAGAACACATCAGCGTATCCTATGATATTCTTTTTAATCTATTTTAAGCTTCGCTTCACGCTGTTAGAGTTATTTTTATTCTAGGTCCCATGATCGCGCAGGCAATGGCCAACGGTCATCAGGTTGTGTCCACCTTTATAAGAAATTGAAAATTTAGCGGGCTAAGATAAAAAAATCATTTTGCTGCACTGTTAGCATTGGAAATCATTTTCAGAGCTTCCCCGAAGCCGTAAAATAGAAGTCGCGTCATTCCCTAGCCTGAAAAAGTGCCAAGACTCGAATTTCTAACCGGCTTGAAAGTCGTTTCGATTCTCCGAAAGTGCCGGAAGGATTAAAAGGTATTTTAAAGCGCAAGACAGCTAAAATATTGTTTCGCGTTTGTTAGAACTTTCGCTCCAAAAACCCGGTGCAAATCTTTGTATTTTTAATTTCGGAAGTGCTGTGTAATATTTACCAGGTTTGAATGACCGCCGGGTATGACCACGTCGAGAAAAAGTGCTTCTCCGGACTTACCGCAACGTTTGGATCAAAATAGGTTTCTTTAAAGAGCATTTTCAAAGCGCTATACAGGAAAAAGTAAACTTAGGTTGAACACATAGAATTGATTTCTCTGCATGACTTATTCCCAAGAGGCGCCATGCCGTGGCTGCTGACTAGAAACGCATTCCAATAAACACGCACGAAAGTCGTTTCTCGAAAAGTACTGAACGGATTAAATCGAAAAACATCTCTTTCGAAAGGTTATTCAAAGCGCAGGGCTGCTGAGTACTTGTTTCCCGTTTGTTAGAGCTTTCGGTCCGCAAATCCCGCTGCGAATGTTTGCATATTTAATTATGAAATTGCTGTGTAATATTTACCAAAGTTGATTTTCCCCGACGAAAAAAGTGTTTCTCTGAAACTAAAACATTGTTTGGATCGAGAGAGACCGTGGCCTACCTGGAAAGCCTTTTGAAAGTGCTGGGCAGGAAAATTATCTTCTGTGTTTATCCTGATTTTTACTTCGGAAATTAGTCTTGTTATTTCTCTGCATGACTGGTTCACCTTAGGCGCTCTAGCTCCTGACAAGAATTGCATTCATAACACGTTCTAAAGTCGTTTCTCGAAAAGTACTGAATGGCCTAAAGAGAAAAAGATCTCTTTTGAAAGCTCTTTTCGAGCGCCAGACGGTTAGAATTATTCTTCCTCTGAACTTGCGAAATGCGCTTCGAAAATCCCGGCGCAAGTGTTTTTTTTTTTTGCATATTTGATCTAACTGTTAAAATTAAACTTCAATGGCCAATCAGGTGTCTTTCCTTAAATAGCCTCACAGCTTGCCGACGCGCTAAAATTAGATTGAAAAAGATTATCATTGGAAGAGGCCCATGTATGGGGGATGTGTTCTCTTAGATCATGGTCTCTTGCTTGAGCTTATTTGTAAGCAAAAAAATTAATGAAACAAGTCACTATAAAGTGTAGTGTGCGGCTTATTTTCTTTCGCAACGATAGTCAACTTCCAGTTATCTACCAAACTGATAGAAAACGGTAATTGACCTTAATTCCAAAGACCCTGTCACGGCTAATTCCAGTGACTTATAGGGGCAGTGTCACGAGTATTTTGCTATTTTAGGTCAATTATGTGCTAAAATCATAACTTTGAGGCTTTAGTCGTAAACAAAATGCTTCTGCAAAGCTACGATGAAGATATCTGATGAATTTTATCAGAGAGGGCTAACCATAACAAATTTCTTGGGTTAATTTTTTCCAAATTTCAATCCATTTCTATCTGTGTAATCCGCAGCGACAGGCGACAAGATACAGTTTCAGTACCTTTAAATAGTCTACAATAACAAAACTAGATCATTAGTTCTGGAATTCAATTGATGCGAAGACACCTTCTAGCTTCGACAATTCTCTTTAAGTCTCTTGTTTTACTGACATTTTCTTTGGTCCCCACTCATCGTTCGCTGGCACTGAAAGCTCACGTAAAATAACTGTTGTTGTTATTGTAGTTTTAAGGATGTAGTCATTGTTAGCCAGTTACGGACCCCGTTCAGCACTCTTTTACTTACTTGGTATTCACTCAATAGTAATCAAACTAGTATGAGGTGTAACGCGTTCAAAATGTTTACTTTAATATAATACATAACGATTACGAAGTCAGAGAACGTCGATGATGTCGTCACAAACTTCAATTGTCCGCCATCTTGGGTCCGTCATCTTCGACTACAAACACCATTTCTAATTCAGAATATATAGATAATTGTGATACACAGATTACAGTGAATGATTCCATGATTGATTCATACATTTATAAATGGATGAATTGAATCTCCAATGATCAGTTTTCATTGATTGTCTTTCCAATTTAATCAAAGGTCCCCGGGTGAGGTAATTTAGGAATTTCTGGGTGGGGATGTGCCCCTGGGACTACTGGAACCCTTAACCTGTACCAGAGCTAGTTCAGCTGAATTTTGCTACCCTTTACTAGAGTAAACTCCTCAAATCACTCCTATCCTAGACTAGCTGTTTTCTAGAGACCGATTTTTGACAGTTAATAATATCCAGTAGCGTTTTATGATAGTCATCTATCGACGCTGTTGACGTTAAGTCGTGAAAATTTAAACTTAACGATTTCATATTTTTATACTTTTGAATAGCAATTCCTGGTTTCCTGGTTTCCTGGCCAACAGGATCATTAAGCCACAAGTGCTAAAGGATACACCAGTTACAGAACTGAATTTGGATGATCCCAGCATTTATAAACCAGAGCAGTCAATCTTTATGGGGGTTACCACAAAGTTCAAGCTTCAAAAACTTCTTACTGATGGAGACATTAGTGAGAGGAAGCATTCCCAGGTATTTAAAGCAGCTCAAGCCTATTTTAAGGACTCCCTCAGTTACATTTTGAAAAAATTTCCACTGTCAAACGAATTAATTATTAACGCAGGATGGATTGATGTAGGAAGCAGAATAGATTCAAAGTGGGAGAGCGTGGAATTTTTCATAGACAGATTTAGTGCTATTTTTCAACAATTGCCTGTTGACAAGCTTTATGATGAGTTTTGCGACTACCAGACACTCCCTGATGAATGTTTTGGGGATGATGTGCTGAAGGAAGCTAAAGTGATTGACGGAGAAGAGGATGGAGAGGAGCTTTTTCATTACAGAGTGGATGTCTTGTGGTGGCATATTGCTCAGCTTGTCATCCCTGGCACAGCTACTAAACGATTCAAACATTTGCCAAAAGTAGCAAGACTTGTTTTAGTCTTACCCCATAGTAATGCTGGAGAGGAACGCTTATTCAGCATGGTGAGGAAAAACAAGACAGAGAGCAGAGCGTCAATGAAGCTGGAGGGTACTCTGTCAAATTTGTTGGCCATGAAACTGCAATATCCAGAGCAGACTGTACCGTGCCACAAGTGGAGTCCTACAAAAGAACTATTAGACAGTTCCAAAAAGGCAGCTACTGCATACAATGCTGAGCACTGAGACACACACTGGCTGGGATTAAGCTGTTGGCTGTGTGAGTATTGAAGCTGCGGATATAAGGTTTATTTCTGTGTTGTTAAGGTCCACAAATGTTTAAAGTAAGTTAATAAAGCCCGAGAAAACACTTTCTATTAATTAGAACTTGTGTTTTGTGGTTTTTGTCTGTCGGTCGATCAATCTCCAGATTTTTACTGAAATCTCCAGATTTTTTAACATCAGTCTCCAGATTTTCAGTGTTTTGAGGTTGAGAGGTCTGCCTTAGTTTCGTAAAAAATGATACCCTACTCCAGACCTAAACGCTCTGATTTATTTACCCCATGCTAGAGTACCCTTCACAGCGGCACATACCTATATGGCCCATATATGGCAGTTTCAAAGCGACTAAAAGCTGTATGCTATTTTCTTTACATTTTACACTTACACAACAACTAATGTCCAAATCTGGAACTCGCATTGGGAATGATTTTCAACAAAAACAGAAATGCAGTAAAAGTCCGTAAGTAAGTCTCATTGTCCACTCTCAGGCAGAGAGCACCTCTGGATTTAACAGCTGTTTCCTTGGAAGAGAAGGCTAAACTTCAGCTTACATGACTTTTTCCCTCGAGCTTTGCCTTGACAGAAACTGCTCCCTGTTTGAAAACATACAACGATGTAGCAAAAAGATTATCTTTTTGGTTGGTTTGCAGCATCATTTCTTGTACACACTGGAATAAAGAATACCGAAACGTCTTTTAAGTAATTACCACTCTTCTTTGTTATTCAGCCGATGTGCAAGAGAAAGACAAATGAAAAAACTATCTCTTATTGACAAAATACTGGTGACCAAGAGTTCTTTCAAACATGTACAGTGCATGTCGGAGAACGAGAAATGCTGTGGAAACAAAAACCGACAGGGCTGTTTCCACAGCATTTTCTAGTTCTCCCAAACTTCCACGAGTGTTTCTATAACTCGATAGCAGCACGTATTGCTTTTCAAACAATATTTCTTTACGTAAATAGGCTTCACGCAAGATGGCAGATCATGCGTGACTACGTGGAGACAGTTTGCATGGCGACTATCTTTCGGCCTGCCATTTTTCAACATGCTATGTAAAATAGCGTACGTGACCAATGTAAGCACAACTGGCTCTTTACGGTCGAATTCGACTTTTATTCATGAACGATGGATTTATTTGACATCGAACTAAGACTAGGAGTGTCAAGAAAATATTCTGTCAGAGATAAACTGGCTGTTTTGAATATTTACATCTTTCGAATATTTATTGGGCGGTAGCGGCCAAATTTTACCGAAGTCAACCATAGAGAGCCGATCGACTACACTAAAATCGTTTCAATTATCCCGGAAACCGAGAAACGTGTAAAGCCTACAACTTTCTTCATTAATTTGAGGTCAGGTTAAAGATATTTTCCATTTGTCCTGCTAATAATCAGAAAATTGCCAGTTTCACAGTTAGACGGTCTTTCAGCCGTTTATACAACATGTCGAAAGAACGTCGAAAGATGTCGCCTTTGCAAATAACACGTAACACTGAAAGCGATTGCAAAGGTCGCCTGAAAATTCGTGCAACGGAAACACGTACCAGTTGAAGTAGTGGTATTAATTCTTGTGATAGATCCGTACTATTGTTATCATAAAATTTCTCTTCTGGCGTAAAAAAGAGCGAAATCTGTAGTGATCTAAGAACTGCACATACTAAGGCAATGGTCTAAGCATCCGTGGGTTGCGCACTTTGCTCTCTCACAAATGACGCTGCTTAGGCTGATAATTAACAACTTTCACATTCTCACTTATTAAACACTGAAAACAAATATTACGCCCTAAATGATTAGAAAAAGGTTTACTCACGATGCTTTCACTGACTTTTTGTCAAATTCTATGGTCACGTCATCGCCTAAGAGAACAAACGGAGCCCAGTGTTTTACCGCACCAAACTTCTCCGACTCTCTTAGACACTTCATAGCCCGCTGAACAGCCACACTGGCGCTATATCCAAGACTCAAATCTTTGTAGAAACATTTCATAAACTCCATTGTTGTCTCGTCATCAATTGCCCAGAGTGACACGAGAACCGATCGAGCACCAGCACCCAGGAAGGCCCTTGCAATTCCGACCACACCCTCAGCCGTAACCTTACCTTGTGCACTGTGACAGCAACTTAGCACAACTAGCCTCGCACGCAGCTTCGCCGCATGCACATCCGCTATTTTCAAAATGTAATCTTTCTGTCCGGGGACCTTAGACATCCGTGTGGGATTCGGAGCCAGAGCAATTTCACCAGTTTCTATACTGCCATGCGCTGCAATGTGTACCAAGGCAACTGAACCAATTCTTTTCAGCACCTCCACTTTAGTTGCTTTATTTCCAGTGAGAGGTACAGCACCGAGCATTTCTCCTATCGCGTTTACTTCTTCTCTGGCATATGGCAAAGGTGATAAAATGACCTCGCCTTGCTCGTTTGTAATTTCTCTAACACAGGGATCTCCCACGAGCAATACTCCACTGCTCCTATGGTAGTCTTCAGGAAAGTTCGCGATCAGTTTTAGAGTCGTCAACGAGGGAAGAATTCGTATCTTGATAGATTCACTTAGATACTTCAATTTCTCATCTAAAAATGCAGCATACGGAGCCAAGCACAGTGGACCCTCAGGGACAATGGTCAATTCGTCGCCTTCAAGTAAGTCCGCAATGGGGGATATAATAATATCATGAAACAAGCGCAGAGAATTGTTGTTGCACGCTAATGGTTTTCCTCTTTCTTCGACGAATTCTTTACTGGGGAATCGTTCGTTTCTTAGCTCTTCCAGAGAACGATTTTCACAGATAACTCTACCATCAATCCTGTTCTCTTTGAAAACATCTTTCCTTACACACTCCAAGAAGGTAACAACATCTTGACCTTCTATTTCTTTGCTCCTATACTGAACCTCGCTTTTTTTGTTAAGTACCCAGAAATGGATTTTGGTACTCTCCAGGGCGATTAACAGTGTTTGCGCGAATATGCACCTTGACAAGCTTGCGATCGTTACGTTATCTTCAAGTGACCCAATCGATAACAATTCAGAGTCATGTCGAAACTTTATGAGATCCTCCAAAGCTTGTGCTCGTCCTTGCTCGACAACACACAAGGCCTCATCAGTCTTTTCAAGCCTTACCAAAGTTCTCCAAAGAGCGGTGTAAGCACAATGCCAGCTATTACGAAATGATATTTTCCAGTCATCTTCCGACTGAAGAAGAGCTCTCGTGTCATTGATCAATTTTACGCTTAATTGGAAATAATCAAGAGCTACTTGCAAATTTCCAGACAATTCAAAATCACGTCCTAAAAAATAGCAAGCACATCCCTCTCCTGCCCTGTCCCCCAGTTCTTTGGCAATGGTAAGATGTTGGTTGTGGTACTTTATGGCTGGCTTAAAATCTCCCAGATTTTGGTAAGCATTGCCAAGATTGCCATAAGCAAGTCCCTCTCCTGCAATGCTAAGATGTTGGTTGTGGTACCTTACGGCTTGTTTAAAATCACCCAGACTTTGGTAAGCATTGCCAAGATTGCCATAAGCGAGTCCCTCTCCTGCCCTGTCCCCCAGTTCTTTGGCAATGCTAAGATGTTGGTTGTGGTAGTTTACGGCTTGTTTAAAATCACAGAGACTTTTGTAAGCATTGCCAAGATTGCCATAAGCACGTCCCTCTCCTGCCCTGTCCCCCAGTTCTTTGGCAATGCTAAGATCTTCGTTGTGATACTTAACGGCTTGTTTAAAATCACCCAGACTTTGGTAAGCATTGCCAAGATTGCCATAAGCACGTCCCTCTCCGGCCCTGTCCCCTAGGTCTTTGGCAATGCTAAGATGAAGGTTGTGGTACTTTACGGCTTGTTTAAAATCCCCCAGACTATCGTAAGCATTGCCAAGATTGCCATAAGCACGTCCCTCTCCTGCCCTGTCCCCCAGTTCTTTGGCAATGCTAAGATGTTGGTTGTGGTACTTTACGGCTGGTTTAAAATCACCCAGACTATCGTAAGCAATGCCAAGATTGCCATAAGCACGTCCCTCTCCTGCCCTGTCCCCCAGTTCTTTAGCAATGCTAAGACGTTGGGTGTGGTACTTTACGGCTTGTTTAAAATCACCCAGACTTTGGTAAGCATTGCCAAGATTGCCATAAGCACGTCCCTCTCCTGCCCTGTCCCCCAGTTCTTTGGCAATGTTAAGACGTTGTTTGTGGTACTTAACGGCTTGTTTAAAGTCACACAGACTTTGGTAAGCATTGCCAAGATTGCCATAAGCACGTCCCTCTCCTGCCCTGTCGTCCAGTTCTTTGGCAATGCTAAGATCTTGGTTGTGGTACTTTACGGCTTGTTTAAAATCACCCAGACTTCGGTAAGCATTGCCAAGATTGCCATAAGCACGTCCCTCTCCTGCCCTGTCCCCCAGTTCTCTGGCAATGCTAAGACGTTGATCGTGGTGGTTAATGTCTGGATTAACGTGGCTCCTGTAAGCACGTTCTTGGCCACAGTCGTCACTACTTCTCCTTATCATTTTTACGTATGTGTACTAATGTAGCGTACTTGTTTAATTTGTGTCAGCTGTACGCCTAGAAAATATGAAATCACAAAACAAAAATATTATTTTCGGGTTGTTTATTATGATAGTCTTACTGACTATATTGTTGGTGATGTTTTATTGAGAGTACATCAATTTATTTATAACTTAAAGCATAGTTAGTCGACTAACTATGCTTAAAGAGTACTGGGCTTTGTTTCAAAATTAACAATGTAGCCTGCAGAGAAGGCGGGATTTCTTCGAGCGAGCGTTCTCATCGTAGAAAGTTCAGTTGCCATCTTGAAATTTCCAGGCAGTGGAAGACTGAAGAGAGAGAAATAGAGTTCTATTAAGAGGGTGAGTGATAGGCAAGAGAAAGGATAGGGGAGGGGGTGGGGCGAAGAAAATGTCGCCTGCTAGAGATCATTGTTTTTTAGGAAACTCCGTTCGCCCACGAACGGAGTTTATGTTTGGTGCGGATCGACCCTACTTGTCAATTGTCTGTCAATCACCAGTCAAATTCTTACGTTTCGTTTGTGCGGGACATGGCGACTCTGTCGAAAATGGTGTTGTTCGTTTCGATTCCGCTCTCGAAGAATCTCTTAAGTTCTGTGTGAACTTGGAATGTCTCGCGCAATACGAACAGAGCAAAAGGACGCAATTTCTACACTGGTATCCGAAAGAAGATCTGTTGGCAGTGCTACCCACTGGCTTTGGGAAAAGCCTAATATTTCAGATGTTGGTACTCATTTCCGGAAGTGCAGTGTAGTGTACTAATCAGGGGGTATTTCGTGGTTTAAAGGGCTTTTCGAGTAGGCGTCTTCTCATTTTTCCCTCCCCCATCCCCTACCGTCTGATGTGGCGGTCTAAGAATGTAACGCTAACTCAATCGCCCCAACAAGACGCCTGCACTGCAGACTATTAACAATGGGGAACAAATGGTAAATGCCTTTTGTTAGTTTTCCTGTCCCTGTATTGGTCCTGCTCCCTGTCCCCTCTCCATTGCAAATCACTGATATATACAGTGTAATATTCGGAACTTGACTACCAACAGCAAGCGGCTAAACCAAATATAGCCCAGATAATTAATAGACGAAAACTACATCTTTGCTCTCGTCAGCATTACTGTGCACTGAATATCGCAATAAAAATAATTTGGAGTTAGAGTCACAAAATAATGAGCAACAAAAGAGATAATAAGTAGGATGACACTGGAATTGAAGCAGATTAGACTCAACCATGGCAAAAATAAAGTTTTCAAATCAACTAGCAAATGTCCAGTAACAGAACGCCTCATTATCTATGTGTGTGGTGGATCTTGGCGCAAACACGGTGC
>CM042757.1:20682151-20717151 GCA_022496165.2 Catalaphyllia jardinei | reverse complement strand
GACTGAATTGAAACGGTTGAAGTCTTGTACACGGCCGGGCACGGGCATTGCAGACTATAGTATAACACGTGCAATGTAAAGCGACAACATAGTTAACTACCAGTAGTAATCAAAGATTATGAGAGTGCGTTCGACGCCGTATAAACTTATATAGTTTAAATGATTTCCTTAGCTGACTTTCAGTCCCTTAAAACCAACATTTTTTCATCAACAACCGGGGTTTTACAGAAAGATATTTCAGTCACAAAGTGCATGCCATTCTGATTGAAGTAGCCTGAGATCATACCTCCTTCCCTGAATTAAAAAAATTACCTGATAGCAGGTTATGATTGAAGAGGTCCCGGTACAAACTACGTTGCGTGACGGCGCCGGTTTCCGTAGACTCATTTAATAGAACTGAAATATTTACATCAGCCTTCAGATTTCGTTCTAAATATTCTCGCATTAACTTGTAATGTTTAAGGGCAAAAGCTAATTTGTAAAAGTATATTTTTTACGAACATTATTCTAAGCAGGAAGCTAAAATATAAGTAAACATTTGCAAACGCGGAGTGCTCGTTAATCGTAAACAAACTCCGTGCGACTGATTCGAGTATTTCCCCTGGCCTGATTAACAAAGTACACAGTATTTACATTTCTGTTCCCTGGTTCAGGTTCACTCATCTCAGAGTACTCTTCCACCGATCCCAAGTAATATTCGACCGGATAAGACTGGCCTTTTCTGTCGCAAATTGGAACTTAAACAACAAATACAATCAAATACAGGCCGGGAATTACAGCTGTTTCCACAATTAACATCCCAAAGCCTAGGCGATCGTGTTCGTGAACATATAAAATAAACAAGCTCCTCGTGAGCCCGAACGAACGTTTAAATAACATCATTCTATTGAATATAATACTACGCAGCCTCAAAATTCCACGGCAAAAATATCCAACGTTACCTCTGAGATCGAGAACACATGGAAGGGAAGTCCAAAGTCTACATTGCCTGCTCAAGTGCTCACAGGTTCGTCACATGTATTATCACATGTCTCAGTTACGGTACCTGTTTACTGGCCGTGACCATAGTTAATAACTATGCCGTGACATGCCCCTGGAAAAATTAAGCGGGGTGGGCATTTTTGGGTCCTTACAGGAATGTGGGTTTTTCAGAATATAACCTTACACAGGTAAACCAACTCTGTAGAGTCACAGGCCAAAATTAGGATTGCGTTCCACTTCGTCGAACGCAATCAAACAACAGCAAAACACATTTGTTTGTACTTTATTCGCAGAACAATGCAGCCAGGACACTAACGATTCTTTTTAATACCCTCAAAAATTCCCTGCTCAAATCAAGCTACCCCAAAAAATACTTTCCAAATTTTCGTAACCAGAAAAATCCCAGAATCGAAAATCCTTCGATCCTCTCCGTCAATTGAAATCACGAGTACACCTCCCCCCCCTCCCTCCTGTGACCAAATCATGTATTTCTCCAAAAGAGCAGGACAGAAATTGAACACGCTAGTTAGATGAAATACGAGATGGATAACCATAGGAAAGATGTCAACATTCTTGCAACCATAACGAAGGAACTAACAAAGAGGATGGCAAACGCTACTTTTGTGATTCGTGAATGGCCTTTTTTTTTCTCGTGTGAAATGGCTTGCTTTGTTCTCGTGAATCATGATTTCATTAGGAGCCGTGAACCGCGATTTTCCAAAATATTTCTCCGTGAAATGAGAAAGAATTAAGTATTTAATTTTTCGTGAACCGTGATTCTGGTTGTGTCTTGTATTATTTTCGGCAGTAGCTAACAATATTGCGTAACCGTGACAGGATTTTGTGTTCTTGCAAGGATTTCGTTTTGCTGCGCACAAAGATGAGGGGGCAGATAATAAAGACATCTAACAAGGCTGTGCTTGGGAGTAACTTTCAAATATCATAAGTGACGTACTTCCTTATGAGAGGCTGATAGGGATGTGCCGCTGGATGGGGTCGCATTTTCACGACTGGGTCGCAGTTTCGGTAGAATGGGGTCGCACATTTTCTGCTTTTTGGGGCAAGACAGTTCTTCATATTTACGGTTAGCAAACGCACAAGAATGTTTGTACTATAGGTGAAAAGTAGGTGTCCTTTATTTCATATAAGGTAAATACATAAATATAAAGTGACTAAGTTGGGATCACAAAAATTACATATTTGCCCAAACGTGACGTGAAGTACAATTAAAAGGGAATTGTTAAGATTAAAATTAGGGTGGAAACACAGACAGTTGACCACGCCAAATGAGAGCCCCAGGTTGGTAGGGGACTGTTTGGTATCCGTCGACTAATTCTTCACTTCAAATTTCAATTTTCCAAATCCATCAAATCTTCAATATTTTCCTCAATTTAACCTATATTCTCTGAGAAAAGATCTCTCTTTCCTAAAACGCCCCAAAGTCACCCAAAAATATATACAAAACCGCCAAACGGTGGTTATGGTTATAAGCATAGAGGTTTAGCGTTGCTTAAAACGTGACCGAGATATTGGCAGAAAAGCCGTCAAAACACCCTTCACGTGCAGCCCTGCCTTAAGGCGGCGAAATACGAGATGCAAAAACCCTGAACTTGTCGCGCAACATTGTTTCGTTGCAAGTATTCGTCGATGTTTCCCGTTTTTCACCTTGTGTGATCAACTTGTCACGCAACAACAACATTTGTTGCGGGTTGAAGAAAGTTGTTGCGAAAAGTAGAGCGCGGCTCTACTTTGAGCAACAAATTTTGGCTTTGTTGCTCGTCTTTCATCAAACTCACAACTTGTCGCGCAACAAATTTGCTCGTGCCCTGCAAATGAACCAATCAGCGCGCCGCATTTCTTCAACCCGCAACAAATGTTTTTGTTGCGGGTCAAGTTGATCACGCAAGGTGAAAAACGGGAAACATTAACGAAAACTTGCAACGAAACAATGCTGCGCGACAAGTTGCGGGTTTTTGTATCTCGTATTTCGCCGCCTTTAAGGACGTTCGCACTAATGTTTCTGCGCATCCTTACTGCGCACGCAAATTCACATGCCACGTCATGCATTTAGCGCGCGCGCTTGTGCACGTGACTCAAAGGTAAGCCTTCTTGCAGGCTGCGGCATATCTCATGCACTTTCTCTTAAATACTCATCTGGTATCTTTAAACTGCAACAGTACCTGCAGATCATATTTTTTGACCTTATTACAAGATTCAAAGTGTAAAGAAACAAAGCTGTGATATATTGCCAAACTCATTGCTTTTGAATTTGTTGCCAACATTGCATTACATCTTGTCTGTCACATCCATCATAGTAAATGGAGGGGACTGGTTAGGAAGCCCGGCAAACATCAAAGGAACAAACAAATACCCCAGGATTTATGTTGAAAGGTCCACGACCCTGCACAATCTTTTGTTTTACGCTCATACACTATGCATGAGTTACGTAACCAACACGTTTCTATTGGTTAGTTCGTCAGTTCGGAGTAAACAACTATTGTGTTTTGTGCAGGGTCGAGGCCTAAAAACAGAACAATAACGTACAACAAAGAACTTTGACGAGTTTCATAACCATTCCCCTCTATTAACTATGCATCCATGTTTCAGCTGTTCTTTCTTGTGTTGCATGACCTTTCCCCAAGGAGTCTCACATGGCTTGTAGCTAGTTTTTTTGACCAGCCAATTTTTCATGTTTGACAGTCTGGATTGTCAAATTAAACAGAAGCTTGTAATGCTTGTTGCTATTCCATAAAATGTTGCTTTGTCTTGATTCAACTTTTCTCTCTGATATAAGATTTTATGCAAACTACAAAGGAGTCTGTCCCACAATGAATAAAAGAACATTTGATGTTTCCGCTAAGGTAGGCTTAAGGATTAAGACTGTATTGCTTTTACAAGCTGTTTCACCATTGTCTCAATTTGATTGTTTGTCATATACTCAGAGTTCGAAATAGCATTAGCAATGGCCATAGTGTGCGGTGTTGATGCTGAATTGATCCACACACGGCCATTCATGCCCACTGTGCACTCAAAAGGAAAGTACTTTCCAAGGCACTTTAAGAGGACAAACTCTTTGCTGAGAAGTCTGCAAAAAAAGAACAAGGGAGTCACTGATAAACATGGTTAGTCCACTTCTCTCTGGATGGAGCAGTCTGGTTCGGGCCTTGGCCAGAGGATGTAGTGTTGTGTTCTTGGGGAAGACACTTTACTTTGCTCCCACAGTACCTCTCTCCACCAATGCCCCAGTTGTTTGAAGGCTGTATATCGCTATTCACCAGATAAAACACTGCCCAGTGGATAAGCGTTAACAAAACAAACCATGCTGTCCGCTAGATAGTGATTAATCCGCTGGGTAGCATTATCCACTTTTCAAACATCCAGGACCAGGTGTATAAACGAGTATCCGGGGGGTAACCCTGTGATGAACTAGCATTCCATTCAGGTGAGGTAAAAATACCCCTAGTCACTTCACGCCATAGGAGCCACAGACAAGTGCTAGCCTGATAGACCATAATTTCAAGCACCTCTCTCTCTCTGTAGTATTGGAAATGCTAGTGACTGTCGGTGGAGGAGGGGAGGGGTGATTGAAATAATTCACACAATTTCATAACGGTCTTTAAACTGAGCTTACTGCTGAAAGGGCTTTTTTTTCTGGCCAGAAGGGAGCGTTAGTAAGAGTAAAGTTAGAACAAGTAAAAACTAAGATAAGGTTCCAGAATGAAAGCTCTTGAATCTAATAAATACAGAAAAGGTTACATTACCAAAAACCATATTTTATAAACTGGAACATGGACTGTAGATATACATGCACTGACATTTGGTTACAGCCATTGGCTATGCTGTAGTGGTCTCCCTGCATAAATAGATATCTTTTATAATTGTATGTAAGTTAGTAAGTAAAGTAAAGTAAAGTTAGTAAGTAAAAGGCCACTTGCTTCCCCCTTTAAGAGTAATTTACAACATTAATAATGAATCACAGCATGGCACTGGCCAGCAATGCCATGATACACCTGTAACTTGAGTTCACTTTTTGTCTTGTGTTTACATGCACATGTAAACTGTACATCCATTGATGTTGGCAAGTTTTGCTTCTTCATAGATGCATAGATGGGCTACAATAACTAGAATTTTATGGTGTGTCAAAAGTTCCAGGGCTCATAGAAATCTCACTCACTTTCGTGAAAGCCCAAGAGAACAGTTGATCATAAATCCACCAGATAATTGCCCCAGACCAGTGCTTTTTCCACTGCCATCTGTACAGTCTAGCTCAGGCTCCATATCCTTGTTTGCAATACACAGTCTTGCATAAACAATGTCACCTATCTGAAATAAAATAGGGCAATGGCTATGACAGAAAAAAGGAAATGGAAATCGCATGCAGGCAGAACCCCATTCAACAATGCAACCTTGATTTTTTTTTCTAAGGGTCCACTAACATGATTGACGGCAGCGAAACAAGTTGATCAGTGAATAGACAATCCCCACCCTGTCCAACTAAGTTTCAAACTAGAAAGCTTGTGGAGGAAAAATTGCACATACTTGTAACTAAAATGGGGTTTGATCATGTTTCCTCAAGTTACCTTGCTTGTTATAGTACTGTTTGCCAAGTACACTGTATCACAAGTCAGCATCTTAGGGAGGTAGGTAATGAGCCCAGTGGTCCATCAGGCCAGTACTTATCTCCACTTTCAGTAACATGAAGCAACTAGGATTATTCTTACTTCCCCTGGATGGGATTCTAGTCCATTGAAGGGTTATCCCAGCATTAAATTCACCTATAGATATCCATTTATACACCTGGCTGGAGAGAGGCACTGTGGGAGTAAAGTGTCTTCACAACCCAAGTACACAGCACAATGTCCCTGGCCAGGGCTTGAACCCAGACCGCTTGATCCCAAATCAAGTGCACTAATCATGTCACTGCACCTTGAAGACAGCATCTTAAGCCTCCAAATTTGACATATAATTTATTACAATATGTTCTACCTGAATGTTGGGTTTGTTCTTTTTGGTAGCTCCTTCAAATGACAGATTTGGTAGTGATGCAGGTATGGCCCCTCCAATATCTACTTTATAACTATCAGAACCTCTGTTGGTTACAATGCCAATAATTCTTTCCTCCTTGACTGGGACATACTGGAAATAACATAAAAGAAAATCAGTAATGTCAAGGACATATTGGGGGGGGGAGGGAGGGGGAAATTCCTTTCCCCCTAGTTTGGGGGATGGAGGTGGGGGAAGGGGCATAGGGGGACAAACAAAGCTAAATAGCTTTTTGGCCTGTATATCCCACATCCCATTAATTTAATCTTTCAAAATTAAACAATTTTCTTACCAACCTCAGTGAATATTAGAGCTACATGTGCATGTATAAGAGTACCTTTGCAAAAATAGCTCAAATATACCCTAACTTATACCCTGTGAGCGGTTGGTTTCTCCTACACCAAACGAGAGAGAAACAACTGCGAGCAACCATCTGCTTTTCCATCGAGCATAGGTGTTCGTCACGTCCGATGTGATACATTTCATGTCAATTTCATTTTTCAAATTGCTGGCTACCGGTGCCAGGATGGCGTGAGAATTTCATGGGTTTACTGGTTTGCATGATCTGTCATAATCTGTCAAACAACAGTCATTTTTTTTCACTCTGGCAACATTACCTTTCTATAATCTTACCAGTATCCTCAAACTTGAGAAAATTTATATTTTCGAATTCCAAAGATTGGACAGAGAAATGAATATAAAAGGAAAGGCAAATTACGCTTGTTAGTGTCCTTGGCAGATTATGCAAATTGATACACCTGTCAAATTCTCACACCAGCCTGGCACCAAAAGTAAGCAATAATCCAATCAAAATTCGAGTTTTGAAATCAGGCTTGATTTGAATTTTGCATCATTCATCCAACGACTTTGATCGCTGCACGGTGGGCTCGCTTAAATGCAGCAATTGTGCTGTTGAGCACATGCGTACGAGCCTAAACCGGCTTCTAAACTAGTTTGACCAGTTGAAAGTTAATTTATTTGTCCCTGGCGCTGGATGGCAGTTAACTCGAAGGCACAAACGGGTTGCTCACAGTGGTTTTCTCTCGTTTGGCATAGGAGAAACCAACTCCTCACAGGGTACCTAACTTATTGCTGAAGCAGAAAAAAATTCTTACATAAGGGCACAAATAAGTTAATAACCAAATGAATGTATGATGCTGTTGCCCGGGGCAAGTACTCTATTATAAAAAGGATGGGGATACTCATTGTAGATACCTTTCAGGGGTTAGAAAAGTAGTTTTGGCACTGTACCTTTGAGGGCATTTTGATATAATGCGAAATAACGTGTTATGTAAGAATTGGAGCCTCTAAGGAGAGAAAAAAGTTTCAAGGCAAGTCAACAAAACAGAATCTTTGTACCTCTTAGAGATTCTTTTCAAAATTTTCGACGAGTATTTCTGTCCTTTTAGTATGGACTGCTGCAATGTTATAATTATTTTGTCAAATGCTGACCCAGAGTTACTTGGTCCAAGATTATTGATTTTCTAGTCTTCTCGAATATTAATATTGATTTTCTCAGGACACACTTATAATACATATAGAGAGTAATTTTTTTCGATCTCAACAACTGCAATGTGTTTTAGGTATTACCTTACCTTACTATAAATTAAAACTATTACGGGATCAAACTTTACAGTGGAAAGTTTAAGCAATCCTACTAGCAATTTCTATGCCAATCCATGAAACTTCGCGCCTTAAACCTTTTATACACCTCATATGCAAAGCCAAATCTTCGACGATTTTTAAACATTGCAAGGAGAGCAGAAGCTAAGCTTGTTTTCAACTTACCCTTCTTTGATTGCAATCGATCAGGTAGGTTGCCGGATTTCGATGTCTCAATACACCAGCTTTGTAGGCTAAAATCACTCCATTTTCTTCACGTAAACCAGGGCCGAACTTAATTTTGCTTTTTCCTTCAAGGGCTGCTTCCAAATCTGCTACATTTCCGATAACATCACCAGGCATTACAACGTGGTTGACAAGAGCTCCAACTGTCTCGTCCGCCATGTTTGTTCGATGATCCGCTGCCAGCTCACCGGCGGCTCACAAAGTCTCCAGGTCACTCTCTCAGGCAGGTGCGCGGTCCTGTCCAGTCGCACGACAAATCACAAGCAAGTGTTACAATTATTTTTCGATTCTTCTCGTCTAGGCCTAGCTACAATAATACCGGAAAGAAAATCGCCTGAAAGTCTATCGGGATAATCTCCAAAAATTGTCTAAAAATTCAGGAGCCCATTACCTGGAGCTTCCATCTTCCATTCTGACCCTCTGACTCAATCCTGTGCCGTATATTTTTGACTTTAGAAACACTCCCACGGGGATTTTCGCGGGTGTTTTAATAATAGCTCCGGGTGTTTTAATAATAGCTCCTGAAAAATTTGCTTTTATTGTAAAGATCCCAAAATTTTAACGAAAAATTTCACAAATTTTCCAACAAATATTGAGAATAGGTCTAAAAATCCCAACAATGGTTAAAATAAACTAAAGGCTAAACAATTGACTAATTAGGACGATCAATTTCTTTTAATCAGCGGACATGGACTGAGGTAGCAGCGCACTCTTTTTTAAGCTGGCCAAAATGCTTCTTGTGCCTTAATTACTTGTATAATGTCTATCGACGTATTTTAAAGACTTTATTTTGGCTCTTAAAACTCTACAAATCCTTGCACTTGCTAAATTCTTCTAAAAATCTACGAACTTTTTAAAAATCTAAAGAAAGAAATCCGGATTTTTGTAGCTAGGCCTGTTCTGGTCCATGGAAATTCATCATTGAGCTCGCTGTCAAAACAATTCCAGTGAATATAAATTCCTCTATATAAACAACGACTCCTGGATTTTCAATCTCGAGACTCGAAAATAATCAAGCGTTTTATTACGGTCTAACAGTAGTCCAATTGGTAAATGACTAGTTTGGTTTTGGTTTTCGACAGTCAGTTGTCGGAAAATTACCCTAGATCTTAGCCTGCGTTGTAACCGTTTCATTTCCTTTTCCAAAAGAGAGCGAAAGGGACGAGAACTGCGAGGGAGTACCCCCTTCCCTTGTCGGTCAACCCCTCCCCAATTCTCCTCAGGGAGTACCCCCTTCCCTTGTCGGTCAACCCCTCTCCAATTCTCCTCAGGTTTTGCTCACCCCATGCGCGATTCCCCTTTGCTTGCTAGATCGATATCTCTGCCTAAAAGAAAGGAAACAGCTGCTACGCAGGCTACCTGGATCTATTCAATTGGACCAAATTCTCCTGAATTGGGTACCAAATTTTCCTGTCCCTCATCCCAAACTCTAAATCTCTTAAATTGATAATTATGGACCTTAGCAACGGCGTAGCTAAGGGGGTCCTGGGGTGCACGTGACCCCCACTCACTTTGTAAGTCTTTTTTAAGCGAACAACGTACAACAGGTGGCGAAATCATGACAATATGATGAGAACCTTCACTTTGAGACAGTGTGAACCCCCCCCCCCCTTTGAAGAATCTTAGCCACACCCCTGCATAGAAACTGCGGCCCATACTAAGCGAGGTTCTTTTTTTCAGTAAGATCTCTTGATAAGATCTCTATTTTCATTGTCAACCCTCTCAAACAAACTCCGTGACACTCCGATCCTATTATACAGTTACAACCCAGTTACATAAAGAAAGTAGATTGCGTTACTGTGGACATAACGCAATACACGCCTCGGTAGGCGCGCGCGCTCAACAGATGGAACGTCAGTAGCTTTGTGAGGTAACCACCGTGATTACTCTCAGGACTTTGTCGAGAAAGCAAAGAGAACAGCAGTAGAGTACATTGCTTTGTTAAGGCGTCACGAAAATCGAAGGATTCCTTCAGAACTGAAAAAAATGTCTTATGAAAGTATAGAAGATGATGGGGTGGACGACATCAAGATAGAACTCGGGAAATACACTGGTGGCAGAAATGAGAAAGAAGAACGCCATGGCCAGGGAAAAGCTGAGCTACCTAATGGCGACCAGTATGAGGGCCAATATCAGAATGGAAAAAAACATGGATTCGGAAAATACAAATTTGTCGCTAAAAAGGCAAGGTAATGAGAGTATTGAAAAACATGTACTCCGTGTTTCTATCGAGTTATAGAAACACTCGTATAAGTTTGGGAGAACTCTAAAAAACTGGACACACTCGCCTGCGACTCGTGTTCCCACAGCATTTATCGTTCTCCTAAAATTCCCAATCGTGTTTCTATTTAACAATTAGACTACGGACCCGAGTTTTCTACGAACCGGGTTGACTATCGATCGTACAAAACGAGGGCGAGTAGTCTAATTGTTTTAGTATAAATTTACCGTAGTCTCATTGCATAAAAAGAAAAAAAAATGTCAAGTAACGCATAGAAAAGAACTGTTTTATTATGTTACATCAGGTTTAAACGCGATGCGCTATGTGCACTGATGCGTAACTGTTTTCTAATAGAAAACGGTAATATAGCCAATCAAATTCACGGACTCGCAAACGACTACGGTAAATTTATACTAAAACTCGGTAGAAACACGGTACATGTTTTCTATTTCTTAAATGCAAGGGCCACCTGTACAACCAGCAGCGGAGTGAGGCCGGATCTTGCAAGGTTTAGATCAGGATCAGCAGTGTAAAATAAAGTATAAAACCAATTGAAAGGCTGACCGTACGGCAAAAAAGGGTAAATTTAATGCTCAAAATTTCGGTTAGACATGATTAACCTCCTTAGGACTAAGCTTCAGTGTAGCCCCTGAAGGTTGGTCCTGTCTAACCGAAATATTGGGCTTTAATTTATCCTTTTTAGTCGTCCAGTCAGCGTTTCAATTGATTTTAGAACAAAAATTAACCGAAAGAGACTAGGACGGGTAAATATCCTGAGATGGCCGTAAGGAATTTCGAACAGTAAGCACGGTTATCTCAATTGGGAGAGCGCCGGTCTGCTGAGCGGGAGGTCGTGAGTTCGGATCCCGGCTGGACCAACACTCAGGGTCTTAAAATAAATGAGGAGAAAGTGCTCTCTTTGTAATGACTTCTGCAAATGATCAGACTTTCTAGTCTACTGGGATAAGGTCGATGAATCGGAGGTCCGGTCTCCGCACAAACCTTGTTCGATTCATACATAACTCTGTGGGACGTTAAAGAACCCACACACTATTTGAAAAGAGTAGAGGACGTTGTTCCCGGTGTTGTGGTCTATCTTCGTCACTTACATCATCACTCATCATGGGTTGGGAGGGTTCAGTGAGCTTATTATGGACTGATAGCGGCTACCATCTGCGCTCTTAGTATGCTGATGTCCAAGCCCACCGCAAAAAGCAATGTAAAGAGGACATGTATGTTTGTCCTCTCACTCGCGACATTACACATTACACATTTTCCACTCTGATATTTCCGTTGAAGAATTCGGAGTACCTTTCAAGACGTTCCGATTATTTCGAAAGCTTTCCAGTGAGCCGAGCCAACATTGACTCCCCATTTACATTTTGACAATAAAGAGCGTAGCTCCAGAAAAACTGTGAGCTTTCAGGAGGAGATGAGGACATAATTGGAACATATTTTCGCCCCAAATGATGTTCCCCAGTTTTAGCTAAGGTATCGTGGTATGTGCGAGCGAAAAATTTTTTCAGCCATCGCGTACGCCGAAGTTTGGAACAAATCTGCGTTTTTCAGGCCGTTTTCTGGAAGATGCAGTCAAAATTGGCCTCAGGATACTGAGCTACGTGGTCATGAATAAGAAGGCCTACAGTGCTGAATAAATATTTTAGAGTTTCTGGGGACTGAAATTAAATTGTCAAAAAAATCTTTTTTGCTATAGCGACTCGATAAAGATCACGTTAAATTGTTAAGTTGGTCTAGGTTTTTGAATTCTTAGTCAGTAAAACAGATAATCAATAGACTGTGAGGCTTAAACTACAGATATGTCCAGGATTGAACGCTAATGAGATTCAAATTCCTTATGCCAAGTATCACAAGGTCACGTTCCTTATTGGTAAAAAGTCACCAAAACACACACAATTCTGCCAAATATGAAGTACTAATTAAACAATACTTGCGTTCAATCCTGGACACAAGTGTTAAACTAAGTGAACGACGTACGGTTTAGAGACACCAACATGACAAAAATCGACAAGCAGGATCGCAACAGTGGTTAGCTGACGATCCTTATTGGGACTCAACAGCACTGTGTAGCAAAAATATATAACGCCAGCCCAAGAGCCAACGCACAGTGCACAGTGAACCTCGTTCCCAGGGTCTCTCATCTTACTGCCACCAGAGGTTGGTGCACAATGACCTGTGCACGATATCAAGTTCCATTCTTTGATCTCACTTAGCTTTGTATCCCGAAACACGCGTTGCCACTTCACGCGCTTCATGGCGCTAGGAGACAAAGAATAAATGTGACTGGACAAGAATCTAAACATTTAAACATCAAGGCCAGCACCAAGCTTTGAAAACGCAGCGTATCGGATCCGAAAATACACAAATGAGAAACCAGAAACTGAAAGGGACCGCATACGATAAACGTTGCAAACGTAGGATCTATGTTTTTTTACATTGCTTGTGTTCTCAAATGCTCGTCGTGTTTTATCATATCAGTGTAATACACGGCTTGGGCTTCTTTATTAGTTAAATGAAATTCATCTCTTAGAGTAGAGTATTCAATGCAATACTTAAAAAGTGAGATTCACCTTCAGTTTGACAAGGATAAAGAATAGGGCAGACTTTGTAACCCATGGAATGTTAAAAAGAGGTTTCAGAGGGGAGTGTATATTAAAGCGACTTGATTTGCGCATAAGTCAGGCTAGACAAAAAGCAGTCGATCGTTGTAGAAAGTGGCTGTTAGTGGTTTTCTATTGTATTCTAATCGTTTAGTATTTAATCAATAGGTATGAAGGTGAATACATTCACAACAAAAGATCAGGTCAAGGGACATTCTGGTATCCCGATGGATCTGTGTACGAGGGAGCTTGGGCCGAGGGACAGAAGAACGGATACGGTGTTTACACGTATCCAAATGGAGATAAATACCAGGGGGAGTGGCTAGAGGACCGACGACATGGACACGGAGAGTATATCTACAAAGATCAAAGTCTTAGATACAAGGGTAGGTATCAGTGCGAAGCCCGTGGGACGGAGGGCTCTTGGGGTTAGAATATTGGGGAAAAAACTTCAAGTAAGCGAAATATTAGCTTTTGATCGAATTAACGAAACATTTTGACAGAACACGACGACATGCTAAAAGACCGTAACTCAAATCAGTTAAACTTTTGCATCGTTATCTTCGTTTAAGGAGATCAGGACACATATGAACTCCCTTGCAGCCGGGAAGATGAAGCAAGTGGCCCTTTGAAAATACCAAGAAATTGCCTCTTTCCCACTCCCAAAGATTTCTTTGGCACCTGTTGTGTTTCAGTCCTTTGTTTATTCTAGGGGGTAGGGGGAAGGGAGAGTTCTTTTTCATCACAACACCCAAACAAGCATGGGGTCGCGTGTCGTGGTTTTCCTCTTGACGGCTAAATCCTATGCATAGAATCAAGACATATATTTGAAGAGTTCAAAATGATAAGGAATAAGCATCCGGAAGACTCGAACGGTTGTTATAAGAGGGAGAAGCAACATCGTCCTTCGGGTCGCAAGAGGGATCTTCCTGAATAAACTTACATCCAAACCAATACCGGGCTACGGAACATTGTAGACAAGTTTAAAATGGGCTTCCTCGTCTACGACATGGAAATAACGATGGTTTAACCGAATGCATCTCCACCAGGAAAATTGTTTTGGTGTTGTTAATTTATCATTGTTTTCAGCTGACTTTTGCGTTCTCAACAGATTTTAACTACTAGGCTTTTGTCGATTGTGCTCGTAAAACTGGAAACTCAGTAGCACCGCTCAAATTTTTTGGTAATCATGCCCGAATTATGTTCGTTTCTCATAATTATGCTCCTCGCATCAAAATTATGCTACTTAGCTTGGTTTTTAAGCAAAATAAATGCAGATTATAACATAGCTCGCGCTACTGTTGCTTAATTGATTGTGGCGTGTTAAGATAATAAAGACCTTTGTTTTCCTTCACCGTGCATCGTGAGAACTAGTTGTAGTCAATCAAAAATAAAACATGTCAGTTTAGCGAACAAAGTTGTTGTCGCTATGTTATAAAAGAATTGGTTCATGCTTTTAGCTGTGCGTATATCGAGTTATGGATGCACTTGGAAAGTTTGGAGAGCACTCAAGAAGCTAGAGTTGCTCTCGGCTGCGCCTCGAGCAACTCTTACGTTTCTTTCGTGCTCTCCAAACTTCCCGCGTGCATCCGTAACTCGATATACGCACGCTAAGCATGAACCAATTCTTAAACAGGGCGAGTAAAGACAAAACAATAAGTAACGCCGTTTAGAACCACCGTCTTCTACGTTTCTAAACATTCTGGCTTAATTTTGTAATAATTTCAGTTATTTCTTGCTTTTTAAGAAAATAGTGAAATCTAAACCGCCAGTTTAAATGACGTCACAATTAACAAAAACGGTATCATTTTGTACGAAAATAAAGAACGAAAACCCAGGGGAGACATTCCAACAACCCCCCCCCCCCCCCCACCTCCCCATGTACGAGGGTGGGTATGAATTGGTTATGAATGCTTCCAAGAGATTGAAGCTCTCTGTACGACTTGTAAGATGCTGAACTTTGGAAGCTAAGTAATTATAATCTCACTAGCGAGCCGTATGCGCGGTGCCTAAGACCAAGGACATCACACCGACCCCAGGCGGCCTGGAGTCAACAGTAACAGGAGTTTTAGAAACAGAAAAAGAATGAAGATGAAATGACTTCACGTCAGAAACACCAAACTCAGTGCTAGCCGTGCCAAATTTAGATTAAAGCTAGAAATTAGGCTCGGTTTGCTAAATTACGCCAAACATTATGTTAAGGGACTGGTCAAAAAGTACGGGGGGGGGGGGGGGGGGGCGCCGGAGCATTTCAAAATGTGGTGGTCAGAAAACACACGACCCACCCCTTCCATTTGACTCAAAACGGAGTAACCCACCCCTAAATGAAGGTTGAAAATCACATGAACCACCCCCCCCCCATAAGACATGGCATTTTTGGTTGCATAATCCGACAAAATAACTTTTTGTGGATGAAATTGTGGCATTATTTACCCTTGCAACTTTAAGTCATGAATGTAAACTCTAAGAAAACTTGACCTTTTACTTTTCACACTAGGCCGCAAGGTACGTAAAGCAGTAAGGGCGTAGCCAAGGGGGGTCCTGGGGTGCCCGTGCCCCCCCCCCCTTTGTAAGCCTTTTTGTAAGCAAACAAACTACAATATTTAGGTGACAATCTGGTGAGTACCCTCTGTATGACTCAGTGTGAGCCCCCCATTGAAAAATCTGGCTACGCCCATGAGCAGTGATCCATCTAGAAAACGGCTGTAGTGAGTCCTGGGAGTAATATAGCCATAGTTTCGTACCCTTGGGGACAAGTAGTATGTAGACACAATATCATAGCAACTCTTCTGCCTTCGAAGCTTAATTAAAAATATATCACCACTGTTTGCGTCATATTTTTAATGATGTAGACACAAGTTGGCCATTTGGTGTTCTTGTTCTTCAACCGAGTGCAGTACTTCAAATATTTCTGCCCTGTGACTCCCTGCTCAATCCGTTAGCTTTTGTACAGATTTTACAATACATAAATTGTCATCTCTATTGTACACCAGCCAAGTGTCGTTTTTCAAATACGGCTCGAAAGGTTTTTGTCCTTTGTAACAAACAATAAAAGCAAGTGACATACTCGAACACCAACCCACGGTCTGCCAAGTGCCATACGCATAGTGTGGAGCTGGGACTTTAATAAAGGGGTGCTTTGCACCTGTCTTGTCAGTAAAGGGCAGACTACATAGGGCTCTTAGTCCTATTTCTGCCTGTCGGCTATGCCATACGGATGAGGCCTAACATAGCAGAAACAGCTGTCCATGGCTGCCACTGCCTGGGTGATATGGCTGTGCGCATGCCAGACCGTGGATTGGTCTTTGAGTATGTCACGTGCTTTAATTGTTTGAAAGGAGTTACCTTTGTTGTAGATCAGTGTAAAATGTGTGCCAATGCCCCCTTCCCCCCCAAAAACGGGATGACCCACCCCTAAGGGGGAGCTGAAAATTGAACGACCCACCCCTTACCAAGGGTTCAAAAACTGATCACCCACCCCCTCTCTGCTCCGCCCCCCCCCCAATACTTTTTGACCAGTCCCTAACACAATCGACAATACTTCTGGGGAACGCTTACATTCGAGTCACTATTTTCTATGAACACGATCTTTACATTGTTCACCTATTTATGATGAAGTGGAGCGTGCTGACTTCGCACTGTCCGTTCGGAGCTCTCGTTTTGTTTGCAGCGAGCATCGTCTCGAGACTGAGGACGCCACGGAAAAGTACATAGGGCAAAGGCAAACCTCGCAGCTAATAAAAGCAAAGGTGGTGCAATTCTTTTTTAATTTTACCCGTTATGACACTTAGCTCAGTCGAGAATTCTGGGTTTAATGTAAAGAGAAAACAAGATATTTTGTTTGGAATAACATAAGATGCAATTTGCTGAAAGAGTTGCCGAACGCGGGCAACCCATTTGTGGCGCCTAATTTAAAGATTAGTCACGGAATGTTTCATGTTTTTTTTGTTATGATCTACTATGGCCTATAGCATTTTTTTTAAAAAATCCCTTTCTTCACCAATATTCAATGCTTTCAATCGAGAAATGTGGCCCGACTGCTACATACATTTGTCTTCCTCCTGATAAATGTTGATTATTATAATTAATTTAAACTTCAGACGCATCTTTGGGTTTGCCTAAACCGTTGTGGCTAACGGCTTTGGGTTTACGTTTCATAGGCAACTGGAGGAACGGTAAATTTGAAGACGAAGGACATCTCATCACTCCAAACTTCACTTATACAGGGCTCTTCAACGGAGAGGAGCCAGTGGGACTCGGAAGGTTCCACTTTGACACGGGCTGCGAACAGGAGGGTGAATATGTGACCAGGCGGATGGTCCGCCGTACTAACACCATGCGAGAGGTAGTCCATGTTCCCGTATGGAAGTGCCTGTCCTTACATAAGGCGGGGCCTCGAGTCATGAAACTACCGAAAGAGTGGTAATCGACAAAGAAGTTTCCCTGTTAAAATCACAGTACTTGATCTCAATATTTTGTTTCCTAACAATGATACGTTTTTCTACGTCTATGGTTTCAGTTTTAATCTGCTCATTTACGTACCTTTTTAAAGTGTTCTGGTTTAAGTTGATGAGTTACTTAATAAACAAAATTATCTCTTATTTCATATAGAGTTGAAAATTTATAGTCGACTCTTATTAGTTGTTGACCTCGTAATTTATTAGTTGACAACTTTGTAAATATTTTTTAACATCACTTTATTTTCTATTGATACTATTTCTTCCATAATTATGATTTATTTTACGTTTTTAATTATTTATACACGACCCCATAAGCTTGTAGCCTTAATTCGTATCGTGTTTAAATAAAGGCCATCCACTGGTCTCCTTAGTATTAGCACAAGGGGACTTGAACACTGCTTTCTGCCTTTTTAAGTCGTCTAGAGGGAATTTGAATGAAGCGAAGGCAGTTTACATTTCGAACATTATCTTGTCTCTACCTCGTTCCCAGTCGCCGCCGTGATAGTATAACACAAAATGATTCCATCGCTCCCTCTGCTCGCGCACCTCACTCGCCACCAGCATTCGCACGCACCCAGTCTCCCGATCGCCCTTTGCGCTAAGAAAAAGAAAACATAAGAAAAGCCTGCGGAGGCAGATCTTGTCTGCCGCTTTGTAAATGTGACACCCCGATCACGTCTTTAAGTGTCCACTACAAAGAGGCAGTCAAGATATTACTCTTCCCAGTAGACCGCGATACCCACGATTTTTTTGCCGCCTTCAGAGTATCGTTTTTGATGCCGCGAGTTTCTTTCAAATCAATCACGTGGTACTTTGAAACGCACCACGTGAGGACATTTTTTTTCTGTGTCGCGTCATGACTTTTTCGTGCTACGTGATGTTCATTCACAACATGTTTATCTTCAAGAGAAAAGCTTACCGTGGCTTTTGTCTGCCGTAGAACTGTCCGCATAGCCGCCGTTTATCGACTGCAGATAAAATATGATCAGGACCAAGTCGGAGTGTTTTTTTTTAGACGCAAAACGACCGCCTAAGTAAGCTTTTCTCTTGAAGATAAACATGTTGTGAATGAACATCACGTAGCACAAAAAAGTCATGACGCCACACAGAAAAAATGTCCTCGCGTAGTGCATTTCAAAGCACCACGTGATTGATTTGAAGCAAACTCGCGGCATCAAAAACGTTACTCTGAAGGCGGCAAAAACATTCGTGGGTGTCGCAGTCTACTGGGAAGAGTAATAATACTCGAAATGGTAACCGCCTTTGCTTCATTCTGAATCCCTTGTAAACGACTAAAAGACACTAATTTACATTTGAGATCTCAAAGTCTCAAAGTCACACTCTTAGGTTAAAATGTTTATCATAATGTAATTGTAACCCACACACATAAGAACCTGCTTTATCTTGCTTGGCTTAACAGGTTCTAATATTTTTGGACATTAAAAGGGTAAATTTCCGCCAGCAGGTTTCAAACTTTTAAGCTTGAAAGAGCGCTTGTACAATAGCTTTAACCTTGTTCCAGGTTCTTCTCAAAATCCAAAGTGACGACTATTTGCGAATCATTCAAAGCTTAAAAGACCCTTCTTCCTTTGAAACAGTCAAAGACAGTAATATTTAGATGACTTAAGTGATAAGTGTTTTTTTTATTTGTGGTACTTACGTTTGACAATCCCAGCCATGCTAAACATTAACAAGCATGAGCGAGCACTTCAAAAGTGCTTGAACATAAAATGATTCTTAACTCTATGTATTTGTACATTCTAAAAATATAATTCAGACTCTCCATCTATACATTCGATTAAGTACATTAAAAACTCTGAAAGTTACAAAACCATCTGTTAACCATAAATTTCAATATAAGTTCATATCAATTCTAAGCGTTATTTTCAAGATAATTAATGCCGCTAGTTTGAGACCTCAGCGAAAAAGTGCTTGTCAGTAAAGATTGGTTGCAGCTGATTTAATAATCATTCGCTGTCGTTCATTTTTCAACTTTCTTAAACAATTCTAGCTGGAAGTAGATGTTTTGAAAATTATAAGTACGTATTGTAATATTGTTCAACGTCGTAGATATACTAATTGGGCTCAATAATTCATCAAAGTTTCAAGATATTGATTTTGTTGTAGCAACTAGAAAGCTAGTTGCTCTCTTTTCTTTTTCTCTTTTTATTCTTTATTTTCTTATTAATATTTTAACAAATTGGACATGCCCACAGGTAGCTAGCTAATCTAGGTGGGTCATGTCTTAACTTCTTAACTAAAAAAAGAAAAATAGCAGGTATACAAGTTTGCAAAAATCAGGAAGTTAACTAAGAAGACTAGGTATACAGGCCTACAGAAATCAGGAAGTTAACTGAAAAGGGTAAGTACAGAAACGAAGATACTACAAAAATACTTATTATTCTGAAAAAAACATAAGAGCTTAAGAAAATTTGACCCTTGACTTTTTGAATGACATTTCGTATGTCAAGATAGGAGTCTTCCGAAGACCGAACATCGAAACGTAATCTTTTAATTTTTCTTTTGAAGTCATGTCTTGGAAGATTCCTTAATGTAAGAGGCATCTCGTTCCAATATTTTGTTCCAATTCTAGAAAACGAGTTCAATGGAATAGAGGGCCTATAGCTTTGTGTGTAAAAGTCGTGCGAAGCAGAGGATCGGGTATTATAGGGGTGAACAAAAATACACTGCCATCAACACGTTGGTGGATATGTGTAATTAATGTGAACGAAAGTAAAATCTTTATCTAAAAAAATTGAGGATGGTTTTATGTTAACTCACTTAAATATTGCTGAGGTCCAAACCATTGACAGTGGTACAAGTGGAAGTTCTCGCAAACCATCGACAATTCGAAATTCATCAGAAGACAGATGACAACAAATTGGGCTTATCCTCGGTGTGAGAACGTGTAACACTCACCAGTGACGTAAAACAAAGAAAACAGAGAATTTAACAATAACTACAAAACAAAGAAAAACTTCATAGGTTTTTACATCGAGATAAACCCAGAGCTTGGTTTTACGAAAATTGCACCTGCATCACTGGCTGCCAAATAAATCAATGGTATGGTTAAACATGAACAGAAAACTGTCTTCAAACAACTAGGATTGACGCTTTAACTTATATCTTTGTACCACGTATGTATGGGAAATGACCGCAAATATTAAAAATACTTGAGTGATACACTCAAAATATTGGACACCAACATCGTTCCCAGGTCCCCTCCTCGAAGATTTTCAAAATGGCGGCTCGTTTTCACGTCCGCCATTTTGAAAAGTGGGACGAAGTTGATTAAACACTGACATGCCAGGGAAACGTTAAAATGTATTTTAGGCATGAATAATGTTATAAGTACGCAAAGTAAAACTTGACTGATATAAAACTGTAAAAAAACTGTTATCAAGAATACTGAAGATGGCATCACGAATGATTGGTTAAACATGCAAAAAATCAGCAAAACGTAACTTATTTAAAAAAACACAGAACCTAAAAAAATATGAAATGAATTATCCTCGTGGGTTGAATATCTTATCTTCCCGCGTGTGATCCTCCTGTTTTAAAACTGTAGACTATCAGCTATATAATTTAAACAATCAGGCAAAGAAAACAAAGTAATTAATTGCAAAAAGAAAAAAAAATTCGAAAATAAATATAACATTGATAGCTTTTTGAGTTTAACGATGTGAGTTTAAAGCCTGTATGTAAGGATATTCTTGCAGTTATGAATATCTAACCTTCAATAAGCAAATGGGCAATATATGATTCGCGAAATGTTTCTATTGTCCCACTTAGCGCTATTTTGTTTCTAGCACTACACATGGATTTGTCCTCTCATTCTCAGCATATTCTGAATGTCACAACACTCTGCACATAGAAGATTAACAACACTCCACAATTTGCGAGGCTTTTTTTCTCAGTACAAGAGCTCCAATGCCAAGTACTTCGTTTCATTCATTAAATAATTCACAGTTTTAAATCCGTCATGAACTTCTTTCAGTCTTTTCCATTTTATTCGTGGCTCAGACATTCACTGATTTGGAACTCGATGATAGACCCCTACAATTTCTAACTTTGACTGCCAGCTTCTAGTTTGGCTTCTTTGAAGATCTGCAGTGACTGCTGTTTATGAATTTTTTTTGACAAATGTTGTGTCCAGTGGAAAGGGACGAGTGATTTCGTAACTATAACTTGGTGGCTGCCTAACTTCTACGTTGAGAAGTCACTGCACACGAGTTGACATCACTGCTTGCTTCCGATATAATTCGTGACTTGTTACACAGCGTAGTGGTCAAACGAGCTAAGGTATCCCAATGCTTTTTGATAACGGAACAAGTACTTCTCCTAAAATAGAAATAAAGACGTGAAGCATTAAACAGCTGAACTTAGGAATATAAAATAGTGAAACATTGCCAGCTACAAAAACCGACCAAACAATCAACCGAACAATAACGGACAGAGTTATGGACTGTCTGTCTGCCTGCCTGACTGTCTGTCTGTCTTGTGTTTCAACAAGCCTGGACACAGGCAGTGAGACTAGACGACATGGAGGTTTGCTGGGGAAAACAATGCTGGAGTAACAACATGGCCAGACGCCATCACGAAATGCGCCTAATCTTTCATCTTGGCTTCTTTAGGCCGCATGGATTAAACGTGGATTTTATTTTTCAAACAGCTTGACGCGTGCGCGCTTTTTCCTATCTGTTGAAATCGCGCGTACAGCTGTTTATTTATTCAATGACGTGTTCCATTCAAAACTAAACTCAGAAATGAAGAAAGGCTAGGAGCAAAACGTATGCTATAAACATCGTTTTTCATTTGCCACTGAGATATTACTGTTCACAACTTTTGTCAGTCTGTCTGTCTGTCTGTCTGTCTGTCTGTCCGTCTGTCTAACTGACTGACTGACCGACGGACTGACCAACTGACTGAAAGGACGGACGAACGAAATATACAAATAAGTAATATCAGTATTAGTATGGGTAATGATACGGTTTCGAGTTCAATTTGGAATTAATTTGCACGCATGAGTTTCCAAAAGCTGAAATTGCACGAGCAAGCGGCTCGTGCAATTTGCTTTTTGAAAACTCACAAGTGCAAATTAATTCCAAAACGAGAAAAACCGTATGATTACTTATTAATAATATAAACATGAAATGATTTGCGTGGAGGATGTCTTAAACTTTACGAACTCTGAACTCACCTCTCAGTTTTGTGCGCGCGCTTAATCTCAGGTGATTTTAATTAGCCAATCATGGCCCAGAATGTGCTCGCGCGTGCATTTTGAACTTCGCTGTCGTAATTTTCCAGATTTTCATCTTTGTTGTATTTTCTTGGCGGGTTTGAGAATTTAGGTCAACCTTGCTGCAGTTTTTGGAGATTTGAGTCTAGTTTCTTCACTGTTTTCGGCATTATAATTCGCCGTTTACTGTATGTTCCGGATTACGTGGTTAGTTCATTAAAGAGTTCGTAAATTTGGAGTCTGAGCTGACCTGAGCTTACAACTCGCTGAAAACAATTCCCAACAGAGGAAGTGCCGGAAGATCTTTCTTGAAGCCATTTTTTGTCATTCGTAGCTTCTGCACAAACTTTTTGTCATAATTTTACGTGATAGCTTTCAGTCAATCAAAATCCAGAATTACGATGTGTAATTTGCACTGGTGTTACACTTTTTACACTGGTGTTACACTTGAACTGCACTGCTCTAAGCCAATCAGAATCGAGTAATTTTTTCAAGTATATTATTAGCCTAGAAAGTACTAACAACTAACGTTATTTTACAATCCCTTTGAAGCATTACTAAAAGGCTAAAAGACTTGCTATAGCTCATTTTGGAAAAGAGTGATAGCCTGGGGACGAAGTCGCGCCGCAAGCGCTTATGGGATTATTTGGGGGGACGCAGGTCAAAACAAACATGGTGGAATTTGGTGCGGAATGTTATAGTGTGGATTGTAGTGGTGACAGCGTGGTCTTGACAGAACTAGAGAAAGCAATAAGATCGAAGTCATTGTTTTAGACGATCAAAAGCCAAGAGAATTGAGAAGAATTCGAACGGCGTGTTCCGCTGTTTAATTATACGATGTTGTAAATAAATACACGTGAATGCGGACATGGCAAAATGAGGAACAAATAGTTGAGAAATAGAAGAAACGACATCACACAAGGCTGGGAGTTCTGCAGTTTTTGATATCGCCTTCGAAAGGGAAGGAAGTAAAACAAAAAGAAGTTATTACAACACGGGGTATTTGTATGTGGTCACCCATCCAGATGCGAACCCCGCCTGACAGGCGGGCAGAGGAGACGAGACGTGGGCAGACGAGACGTGGTATAGTGACTCTCAACTTGGAAAATGGACTGTCTGTAAACAGTCACAATTTTGATACCACTGACTTGAGGAGTGGGGTGAATAGGGGTATGCACATCCGCTGACCCGTGTTTTTTTTGCCACATCCATCGACCCGCCAAAATTTTTGTTCAAATCTGAAACCACAACCACACTCGTAAACAGAAGCATAAAGGTTCAAAGGTAAACTGGTACATGTAAATGCCACTGTTAATTTCACCCAAATGTAAAGAAGGCAATATGCTTGATGACTACAACACAATACAAATCTAATAACAGTGTAACGCCCGAGTTTAAATGAACTTCTTTCGAAAAAGAAATTATTTGGATGAACTCATTTAAACATTCCGACCAAAGCTTAAGAAAGATCTATGATCCAAACTTCGTTTAGGACCCAAGATCCAAACATAAGACAGCCACAATCCAGAATCTGCGTCAAAAATTACAGCTGATCCACGATCCACTGTGTTCAAAATCCGCCAGTCTGCTCGATTTACAGCAAAAATTTACAATCTGTGCAATTTTTAAGGCCAAATGCGTCGATCCGAAAACCTCTGCACCCCCTTTCCCCCCCCCTCCCACCCCTCCTTGAGGGTTTAATCCGTAGGTTAAGTTTAAGTAAGAAATAGTGCAAAAACGCAACGGTAAGAGAATGCAAGAGGAGATGTAACGCCGTTGAAAACATTCATGAAGTTATCGGTCCGAGAGACCAAGTTATCCTCGTTCGAGAGACCGAGACAATAATAAAGAATTAAAGTAACGATTCTTAACCCCTGCTTCTTGTCCAATCACCAAAGCAAGTAATAATTCTCATTTTCATTCCTCTCATATTTGCGCTTATTATTTTCCGAGCCAATATCAGGGATTTTCTCTCTCTCTTTGTTACCTTTTCTCGTCTTAGAAATTTAAAACAAAACAAAAAATGCATTCAGAGTATCTATACCGCAAGGACAGCACCACGTCTCGTCCGCTCAACAAAGTTAAGCCCTGTTGGTTGGGGATCGTACCAGGATGGGTGACTATATACGAACACCTTGTGTTGTATTAACTTCTTTTTCCCCCTTCCCTTTCGAAGGCGATATTAAAGACTGCAGAACTTCCCGCCTTGTGTGGTGTCGTTTCTTTTATTTCTCAACCATTTGTTTGTCCTTTCGCCAGGTCCGCATTCACGAGTATTTATTTACAACATCGTATAGATAAACAGCGGAACACGTCGTTCGAATTCTTCTCAATTCTCTTGACTTTTGATCGTCTACAACAATAACTTCGATCTTATTGCTATCTGTAGCTCTGCTGAAACCTTGCCGCGACCACTACAATCCACGCTATGACATTCCGCACTAAATTCCGCCATGTTTGTTTTGACCCGCGTCCCCCCAAAAAGTCCCATAAGCGCTTGCGGCGCGACTTTGTCCCCAGGCTATCACTCTTTTCCAAAGTGAGCTATTGTCCTCGCACCTGATTTTGGTCATATTCGGTCTCTGTGTTCTTAGAAGTTTTACTGTCTGGAACAAATCTACCACTCCCTCAGAGCGCATGCGTTCTAGCACGATACAAAGAGCATAGTAAACGCCCGTTCTGCCGGTACCATCACTAAGGAGAATAAAATCACATATACTAGAGTCAGCTTTCAGATAAAGATATCAGTTCTCCTTACTCAAATGTATAAACGTCTTTGAATCAGTATCTTTTCCTGAATGCGATGCTAATCTCTCGTTGGGTGGTTTAAGTCCGTGTTTAAGCATAGCAGGCCAGAGCTAATCACTGATTTCGATTGCATTAAGCGACTATGAGAATTTTTACTCCCCTTACTCCACTTACTTTTACTAATTGGGCTTTGGCCAAGGGTGTTAATTACCTGCAATGTACGGTGATTGGTCCCTCCTCTTCCTGCTGTTCATACATTCTTGGCGCCTGACCTATCAAGTCCAATATACCCTCACCACTCTTGGGTATACTGTCAGTCCAGCTGTCAGTCCCGAAATTCACAAAAAAATCGTTGCCCATGGGTTTCACGTGAATTGAGTCGAACAAATAACTGACTATGTTGTTGTTGTTGTTGTTGTTTAACGTTAGAATCGGCTTATAGAACTTACAGTAATGAACCCTACTACAAGGCAATGCTGTGTGATAGCTTTCATTAGAATGGTTACACACTACGGTTTTATTCACAAACCCAAAAGGTGGAACCAGCTCAGTACCACATGAAAGTACTGCTCAATAGCTTTCATTTGAATGGTCACACACTGCACTAGGGTTTCATCTACAGGCTTGAAAGCTAGGACCACCTTGTTTAGGCGGTTATTGACAAACACGGAACAAAAGGGTTTTAAATAACGTGACGCAAAAGAACGCGCGAGAAGTTTCCGCGCTTTTTTTTTGTGTGTCACGCTTGATAGACAGAAAAAAAGAGGAGTTGCTGGTAGTTTCAAACACTCACCTTTATATCTTTGACCTTGAAATCCCTGATAACGAAATTTGGAAAATCGTGTTCCGAAACAGGATCCACAACGTAGTACTGATGTTTAGCAGAGCGGTCAGTTGGCCAGTACTTGTAACAATGGTCCTCCAGAAGTCATCCACCGTATCTGGCGAAGGATCCTGAGTAGCGATATAACCACCCCGCTGACGATAGCCCTGGAAAAAGACGCAATGCATTGTGGGTTAATAACTCGATAAGGCAGAACTGCGTTAATAGAAGATTAGAAAAAAATATGAGAGGAATTTGTCTGTACATACGTCGAAAAAACTTGCGTTGATGCTGCTAGAGCCTTCAATGCCACGAGTAGATAGTAACTGTACTCTTGTCGAATCCTCTGGTGAGAGATGAAAGATGAAAAACTTAATGAGTTGTTATCCGCTAGAAACGTTCTTCCGTTCACAAAGTCTGTTCCATGCCCTTAAGACAAACTTTAAACAGAGGCACCTCACGGATCGTTTCGGTGAATTATTTGTTCAGAAGACCTTTTATAATCCCCTCCGATTCTCTTATTATAAGAGAATCATCACCTAGTATTTTCGTGACATGAGAAATTCGTCTGCTGAATTTGGATTGATAAAAATGTCGTTTTGTACGATAAGGATGCCAACAATGATTTTCGGAAATGCAATAACACTTTTGGAAAATGGTGAAAAAAGTGATAAAATGTTCAAGAAAAAGTTCCCTCAGAATTACCGAGCAGATAAAAATGTTATAGCCCAACCTAAAATTGAAATACAGAGCTTTGAAATTACCCCAGATAACCTAAAACAGCGTTTAGCAGGGCTCAAAATAATTTTTGAACGGTGGCCGGTCATGTTGACCGCCCAAACCAATTTTAGCTCGGTCATGTCTCGTTTTTGACCGGTCAAAATATTGAAAATGCTTATTTTGAAGAATTTCCGTATTAAGCCAAAAATTGCGCCTCATATGCACAAAAATTTGTTGTTAAAGAGGATAAAAAAGTTTAATCGCTAAAAGTATCACTCAAATATGTTTGATTTTCATTTCCACAGACTGCATTAATTCTACCCGACATGAAACTTGCCTGGGTTAACAACAATAAAAACTCGCTATATTATTTTATTAGAAATGCTCATTTTATCGTAGTTGCCCTGCACATAATTGTATATTAACTTACCACTTACGTTGAATGCGATTTTGGTTGTAAACACTTCGAGTTTCTACCAAACACTAATAGGGCTGCATAGGCTCGTGCTACAAGTGAAAGATCGCTGCCTTCGCTCAGCAGCATGCTCGGTCAGCATGTAGGAAATAAACTGAAGAAACCACAGGCGTCTCAAACTCACGATTCGAGGAATCGATCAAATATATAGAGGATATTACACGGTGGCGCGAAGCTATGAATTTTATTTTCGAGTGGCAAAACAATATTTTACGAACGAGCGCAGCTCGTTCGTAAAATATTGTTTTTGCCAGTCGTTGTTTTTGTCACGCAAGAGCGGTCGCTAATGTTGATTTCAAACTGTGCCGTAGTTCATTGGATGGTCACACGATACGCCGGAAAGTTGAAACCTCCAGTAGTAAAGTAAAAATCGTTCGAAAAGTTTTAAGATTTTTCCAAGCCGACCGGAAAAGGGGACCAGTGGACTATCCTTCTTTGCGTTGGAGGGAAAAATCGAGCAGCGGAGTCGAATTTCGGCGAAAAAACGGCCTCGCGGTTCAGGTCTTTCGAAACAGCTGTGTCCAGCCTTGACTTCGTCTATAGAAAGCTACGACAAACACCTGAAAACCCCCCAAAAACGACGAAACAGGCAAAATGGACAACAGAAATCGGGCAAGGTGAGTTTATTTACTTAATTTCATTCACAAAAGTATCATTTCATTTCCTTGCGCGATTTCATCCTTCGTTATTATAAATTCCATACAATGCCTTGTCTCAACGGCCGAATGTGTAACACAACACCGCGCACTTAAGTCAGTCACGTCTCACTCGATACGCGTACATAAATCATTAACATTTGATCGATTCGTCGAATCGTGAGTTTGGGACGCCTGTGAAGAAACGCTTACGGCTTCATATCAACTGTGTCCAGAAGAAAGGATTTGCCTCCTTGACATTATACTGATGGCAAAGTACTGTTAGTCTTGGACATAGATTCACACAAGAAGACTTCAATAAAATCTGTGAGAAACACTCGGATGGCATAGCAAGAATAAAAGATATCGAAAGTTATTGTTACGATCTGTAGACGCTCGTCGTGGAAATCGATTTTTTCCCATTTATTTTGTTCAGTACTTGCAAACGTTTACCGGAACCCTGTTAGGTGGTCAACTTTTCAGTACAAGTGAAACACGCCCTAATGCGAAATGGAGATTTAAAGAAACATTGTTGATTCAAAGCATTTTAAGATGAATTATTTTCTCGTGATCCCCGGGTCGTGATCTTGCACATGATAAAAGACGCTACGAACACGATATTTGCTGTAGATTTAATAAACCACACACAAGTCCCGCCCGCAAGACAATTAAATCTGTAACTGCGACGTTGATTGATGCGATGTTCATTGTTGTCTAGTCTGTTTAGCGTATTTACAAAGGTTGATGTTTCCTGTGTTATTTAGCAAGCTGCTAAGACGCCACAGCATTCACGAAGCCGACGATCATAACCGTCTCATCTGTATTGCGCTGAGATATTTTATTATTTCACTGTTTATATTTTCCAGAAATAAAGGAAATTTTTTTTTCTAGTGAATTATTTGGAAACCGGTCAAAATTAAAGCCAAACCCAAATTTTGTCCGGACAAATAGTCATCTTGGCCGGACATTGGTCGGTGAGTGGCCGTTATTTTGAGCCCTGGTTAAAGTATTTGAGAGAAAACTTTCTACTACCTTCTACTAAACACACTAGGGAGGAGGGGGTGGGGGTAGAAAACGACTACTTACGAGGCAGAATGTTTGATAGTCTTTCATTTGATCTACTGATTGACAGACTTCCCGTGCTTTGTTTTAGTCGTCGCGATTGACTAGGATTATTGAGCTTCCGAAATTCCTCGGCTAAACCCGCCATTCCTCCTTGACAAGGCTCCGTCAGTCGCTTGATGTGATACAACAGGTTTCTCGCGTGGACTTCTATGTTCCCGCAGGACACTGCTTCGAGAAGGGCGTCGTGGATGAAAATATATTGTTCCTAAACAGGAAAAAACATCATTCAGTGACGCGTAAGTGCTAGAACAAATGTAGGGAAATCATTGCAGACTTGCTCTTAGTGGCTGAAATTTTTCACCATATATAGTTATAACTTTCAAGTCTGTTGGTGAAACCCTAGTGTGTGACCTACCAAATCAGGAGTACTCAACGAGAAAATTTCCAAAATTACTTCGTTTTCAACCAAAAAGATCTTTTAACATTCCCCGAGTGCTATTCGGTTGATAAGTAACTTTCCTGGGAAAATAATATCCACTCCTCAGAGCCAGCCAGGCAAAGACAACAAAATGTTCTTCCTAGCCAGGAGTTGCGTCGGAGATCTTTTTTCCCAGCCAGGAACCTTTATTTTTTACCTTACTTGCCAGCAAACAGGCCCATTTCTGATTTTCCCAGCCAGGAAGGGGATTTGCATTTTTTTTCCCCAGCACTATAAAAATGCTAAAATAATATTTAATTTAGGAGCATTTTGGAACTTTCCTTGAAATTTTTAACCCATGCAGTTACTGTAAACGTCACTCACCACCATGGAAATTACACGGCGTGTGAGTATATGCAATATAACATTAGATTTTTCACCTGACCTTAGATTTTTGTCGTAAAATCACTCCTGTTAGATTTTCATCTAGTACAATCTGAACTTTAATTTTCTCTTCTTTCCTTCTTGCAAGAATTACTTTCTTGTAGTATTAAAAATAAAAAAAAAGCAAACACAAGAAATGTAATGTACAGCAAAGTTACAAAAGGTACAAGTAAATCAACAGAAAGAACTACAGGTAACCGAAATGTAAATAACAATATTACGCTGATACTGAATACACATGGAGTATTGCAAGGGCAAGGCACAACATTCCAGGGGACGAGCAAGGATGACTCTAAAAATATTTGACTGATAACCCTAACCCTACCCTGAAAGCTACGCCTAACCTAACCTAATTCTCTGATTCTCTGCCTAACCTGAAGCTAACCCCCAAGATACTAAGATACCCTAAAATGCTGAAACCATCCTTATCCTTAAACACTGAATTCCCACCCCACGCCCGTTAGTTAGTCATTTCGCCGTGTAAGAGAAAATTATCAATAGGTGCACTGATTACTAACCTTGTATTCTTGAGTGAACTTGTTGTTGTTATCAGCTTTCAAGTTGTTATTGTGTTTAGCAAGTTCAGAAACAGGGATTGGTGGATGGTCCATTATGGCTAGAAAAAGAAAAATCAAACTAAAAATCAAAATCAAACTAAAATAATTCATTCTTATGGGTGACCTAGAAATAGAATTGTACTACTTACTAAACAGCAGTACTGTTCAGTGGCTTTTATTTCAATGGCCAAAAACAAGGTCTTTATCCACAAGCTTCTTGGAACAAAACTGTATGATGAGTGTTACTGAGTAGCTTTCACTTGAATCACACAAGCAAACTTTCATCACAGCCTTGCATACATTCATACGTACAAGCGTGGCATACGAACACGATATTTACGCACGCATCCACGCAGTTGCGTGTCGAGTTAACTATAAACACGTATGATTTGGTTTAATAGCTTTCACCTGAATTCAGTTATTCTCACCAGGTTTCATCAAAACATCGCATACATTTGCAGTACCCGCTAGGCATACGCGCGCGACGTCTACGCACGCAGGCACACGCTTGCGTGCACTTAGGTGTCAATATACCACCCAGCAGGATGTTTTTCCATCTATTACTTGGTGTCTGAATAGTCGTTCTCTATATTTCAACTGGGTCCGACGGTTCTGATTTGTCTTCATCCGCAGATTTCGACTTTTTACCTCTCCTTTTCTTCCAAAAGTGCCAAAGAGGAGCGCAGAGTTAATTGCTTGAAATAAGTAATACAATCTACTAGTTTCAAATTGGGAGAGGGTTTTTACTTGAACAGAACGGTAAAAGGTTTTACATTACTGCGTTTTGAGAAACTCGCGCCAATTTTCTATCCAATTCAAAGTGAAATGAAAAAAATCGTGCCATACTGTCTCTGTCAGAGGGCCAAACTCGACCATAACAAGGACGCCTTGAAGAGAAGAGTTCGATTGCATTTATAAATGATAACGAGATTACTCTCACCTTCTGCACACCAGTACAGCGAGAACAACGATGGCTGTGATAACGACAACTGCCACGACTGGGATAATGACAAAAGTTAGGTTCAGTCCTCCTCCGGTATGTTCCTCAGGGTCTTGCCTGCCCCAGTGTTTACTACTCCGTCTTGGCTGCTAGCATCTGGTTGATTTGAAGAACTGGGGTTACCAGCAGTTATAGCAAAAATTAATGATCATGAAAGCCTAAACGATCCCACATGAAAGTACTCAATAGCCTTCATTTGAATGGTCACACATTAGGGCTTTGTCCACAGACTTAAAAGTTAGAACTACCTTGTACAGCACAGTGAACAGTACTACAAGAAAGCACTGCTCAGCAGCTTTCATTTGAATGGTCACACATTAGGTTTTTTGGCATTATTAAACGTTAGAACCTCCTTATACAGCATAATACACAGCACCACATGAAAGTACTGCTCAATAGCTTTCATTTGAATGGTCACACACAAGGGTTTCATCCACAGACTTAAAAGTTAGAACCACCTAATACAGCATAATAAACAGAACCACATGAAAGTACTGCTCAATAGCTTTTGAAGGAATGGCTACACATTAGAGTTTCATTCAAAGATATAAAAGATAAGATCACTTTGTTCCACATAATGAAAAAGGAAAACAAAATGGTAAGTAACTAATATTATGTTCCAACCTTACCACTTCAAAAAGTGTGGAAACATACTTACCGAACTTAACAGGTGTTACAAAGGGACTAGAAGTAAAGAGCGCCTCCTACGAGAAAATCAGTCATTTTTATGAGCTTGTCAAGTTTTATACAATATTCTAAAGCACGGTGACCTCGTGGTTAGTGTGCTTGACCCTGGATCAAGGGGTCTGGGTTCGAACCCTGGCTGAGTTCATGGATTTTTGTTCTTCGGCAAGACACTTTACTCTCACACCTCTCTCCACTCAGGTGTATAAATGGGTACCAGTGAATTTAATTCTGGGGGTACCTCTGCGATCTGACATTTGAAAACGTGAAAATGTCAAATTTCCCCTGGGTTGCCTGATCCCTCCTCCCCCTTCCTCCTCCTGGGGCAAACAATTGATAATTGCATAAGCTCCGGCCTGACTTAACACTCTACGCAGACTTTACCTTTGCCATTGACTTTTAATGGAGAAAGTTGCGTTCTTTTCTCGGTAATATGACATAAAACAACACAAAACCAAAGGGATATCTAATAAAGAGATATGACTATTTCCGTTGAAAATTCTAAAGATCCTCTGAGGACCTTATATCAAACCGGACTCTAAAGTGTAGGTCACAAAAAAAATTGCTTTCTGCTCACTTGTAGTGTGTGCTTGCTGAATATTTAATGTTATAGTTCACAACGTAATATAAGTGTAATTGCATTGGTTTACTTTATGGTGAAACGAGGTCCAGACCCCTCTCTCCTTTTACTAACAAAGCCTCGTACTTACCCCCTTGTCGTTTTTGACGTAAGCTCTTGTGAACATTGTGTAATACGATCCTTTGGACAACTCCTTGTTGTAATAACCGTAGAGATTTTTGAATTCTTTATCTCGCACGTTAAATATCTTTGGTAGCTCGGAGGGGCTGAATTTGGCAGCAATATACGGCTCGTCGAGATCCCTTTTAGCCGTATCTCGCCTGCGTCTGACTTCTCTGAAGAAATCATCCGGGGTCTTATCTTTGGGCAGTTGGTTGCTTTTCCTCAGCGGTACTACAACCACTATGTAGTAGCTGCGTGTAAAATAACACCAAATGTCGCAATGTTGCATTGAAGCGTCGATTGTTTTACGTTTGAGTGCGGCAAAGACGTCTTTTACAATCTCACTTTTCTTTGGGTTGAGACAATTAAGACGAGATCGCTAGAAAATCGGGCAATTTCAGTTCTTAATGGACAAAACCTCTGTACCAGAATAACTTTAAGTATACAACAATCGTTTTTGCATTTCAAAAAGCTAAAAATATAAACAGTTCCCTGAGACAACACCAGAAACAATTTCTCACTGGAACTCGAGAAAATAAATTTCAAATTTTAGATAAATTGCGCAAACACAGGTAAAATTTCATCAATTTCATTTCACCAGTACTTTTAACTATTTCATAGGAACTTCAAAATTTGTTTTCGACACTTGGTGTTGTTAACAATGATTTCTTTTGAGAAAATAGTAAAGGAAGTCGCACAGAAGTTTCCAATGTAACCTAAATAATCTCGGTAGAAAGTTATGTTTTTCACCTGTTACCCAAACTTGTGGTGAACTCCTTCTTAATTCTTCTTTTGCAAGGGCAATAAGAAGAAAAGCACTCCCACGAATTTACATCTAGTTGCATTAGTTAATCGTGTTCGTTAGTCTCATCACTCAGCTGTATTACTTTGCAATGATTTTGTAGCGAGAAAAATTATTTCTATCGTACCTTACCGGCCCTTTTTTCTCTGAGGCGGGCTCTAACTCTATGGGAACAAACTCGTCCGAAAATTCGTTCTCTATAATAACCGGCCTCTGTAGCGGTGGAGGCCTGCCTTTGTCTGTTTTTAAAGTCAGCCTTATCTTGGGTCCTTCACCCATGGAATTTAAGGCTGACAATGGTAGGTTGTGTGAGCCACAAGTCCTTCAAGAGTGTGTGACTGAAGACCAGGGGAGACAGCGTCCGTCACGAGTGTGCGACAACTCTTTGAATTCGCCATTTTCTTTGTAGGATTCTGAACCAGAATAAGTAATCTGTAGATGGAAGAAAACCAAACCAAAAGTCAGAGTTGTAAATAAAGCATTCAAATGACGTCACGAAAGCCATATTGGTGTTGGAGTTCAACTCTTTTCTTATGTAAACACTTTCTTTTGTTCCAGTAAATTTGCATGGGTGCTGGCCACGTAAATGAAAACGCTCTATCTCATTGGACTGCACACACTTGACGTTATAAGAAGCCACGTTACGGCTGACTAAAATTGCTCAAGTTGATCTTACGTTTTCCCTTTCAACCTGTCACCAACCTTAGCAATACTTGTTCGTTTGGCTTATTATTGCCTCTCTAAGGTTTTTTCCAGCTAAGTTTTTTAACATTAATTATCTTGTAGACCTGTTAAACCCAATGGCAATTTCAAAAAACGCTAAAAAGTTCAAAATAATGTGACTCACATCGAGGGTACAATTGTAGCTGACAGAAAATTAATCGAAGAATACAGTTTTCTTTCCGCCTAGCAGAAGGTTCACTTTGTTTATTTGCACTCTAAATAGGACAGTTGGAATAAAAATTCCATGACTATTTCTATCAGCTCACTAAGTTTTTGTTTGTCTCATTCATACAGTTACATGGGACGGCGCAATACGCCGTGACAATGTTCATCTTGAGAACATTACCTGATACTTTGTTATTCCAGCATCTGTTACCGGCGGCTTCCAATTTGACACAACCGAGTCGCTACCGCCATTAACGACTTCCAGTTCTCGCTACGATTCTGGCACTGCAAAAACACACAATGAAAAGGTATTACAAACGTTTACAAACACGGAGAAGCTATACAGCAGGCAGAATTTTTTTGCAAACAAAACAGATGTTCCACACCTAAACTAAACTAAAGTACGCTAAGGAGTTTTAATTGTTTTCTAGACACAAACTAAGTACACAGAAACGTTACATATAAAACAAAAAAAGCCATAATGAGCTACGTACACATAAATTATGCAATATACTCTGGTTCTCGTAAAGAAAGTGAGTGAGTCTCGTTTCCAGGAGCTTGTTTCTCCTTGTTTCAGGAGGCAGATTAA
>CM042757.1:20680240-20682051 GCA_022496165.2 Catalaphyllia jardinei | reverse complement strand
TGGACATTGCCAAAGAGGTACATCGTCATTTTCTCGAAAACGAGTGCAGCGATCTATAATTTTTTCTGTTGTTCTTTTGAACTGAGTAATTAATTTCTCTAGGTAAAATAAATATGGACCAATTCTCAGTGTAGAATAAGAAACAGTCATCGAGAATATGAATTTAGCAAGCAATTGTGACTATAACCATGGTGTTATTACAAGGATTTATGGGGTATAAACAAGGTGCTATTGCTCCTAAACGAACATGGGGACCCCTCATTTTTATTACAAAATCCAATAATGTTAACAGTCAATTGGCAAAGTTCGACAAAAATCTCAATGCAGGTTCTATTTCAGTGGAATGACCGTAAGTGGTAACTTTTAGGGGTCGCATTGAGCTGGAGCCACGCCCAAATTGGTCTCCTCTAGGAAGATTGGTCCCCGGTAGGAAGATTGGTCTCCTCTAGGAAGATTGGTCCCCTCTAGGGACTAAATTCAAATGTTTCGACGAGTATCTCCGACCTTTTCAGCTTCCGAATCTCTTTACGGTGCACAACACATGAAATAGTCTTGAAACTTTTGTGTACATTTTGCTGAGGTTTGTGTGCGCTAAAAACTATGGGTAAATGAGCTAGTCATCATACTTATGATGACTAATTGGAACTTGCAGTGGCATTTCCACGAGGTGAATTTTTTAGGAGGGAGGAAAACCGGAGAACCCGGAGAAAAACCCTCGGAGCAGGGATGCGAACCAACAACAAACTCAACCCACATCTGGCCCCGGACTGGAATCGAACCAGGGACACATTGGTGAGAGGCGAGCATTCTCACCATTGCACCATCGCTGCTAAATGACATGCGCACTAAGTAATTTCAGACTCACCTAGCACGTCCGCCCTTCTCCCTGTACTTGACGGTGTAGTTTGTAATGCGTCCGTTGCGATGTCTGGAGGGAGGTGGATCCCAGCTGATTTTCAGGGTCGTCGAGTCCAGTCCTTTACTACAAATGTTCTCAGGAGCGGCACTGGGAATAAACGATTCAGAAAGAGTAACAACAGTTTATTTGTTTGCTAAAATAGAGCAATTTTCAAACAGCCAAGGGGTGTCCACGGTGGTCTTATTGAAAGTGGGGGAGCTAGGGGTACAGTCAAAGCATTTTGAGTTGATTTTGGCCATGTAAGAAATTACCTTTAAACTGAAGTGAACTTGAAAATAGTACTTTACTAAGGTAGAGAAACACCAAAGAGATAATAATAATAAACCATAGAGGAACAAGGATGGTTAAGGATGGAGACGATTGACATGGATTAAAAACGTAGACTTGACTCTTCAAGATGTGCAAACCCTGACTCAGCACTCCTTTATAACTTACTGTCCTCCAAAGTTTGGACAACTTTGGCAAATGATTTGGCCCTGTAATACCATAAGACGTGGCCGCCACTTGAACTTGGTAATAAGTGTATTCATGGTCTGAGGTGTCGTATCTCTTGACCGAATGTTCGATCGTCGACAGGAATCATGGTATCCATGGCAGCGGTCGATTTGTTGTAATAAACCTCATAGCCTATCACTCCGTTCCCAGAGTACTTTGGGGCTTTCCACGTGACTTGAATTGTCCGCTGTGAAAGTACTGTATTTTTGACCTGTTTCGGCTGCCCGGGTGCTGAAAAGCAAAAAATTTTGTTAATGAATATTGCTTTCGTCTTAGAAAACCCTTAAGACTAGGGGTTAAGTAATGAGGTGCTATAGGAATTCAAGTTTCCGGCTGTTAAAGCAAAGTCTCCTGAGAACTCTGCATGTTTGGGTAGGCGTTGTGGTCTGTTAATTGT
>CM042757.1:20660240-20670240 GCA_022496165.2 Catalaphyllia jardinei | reverse complement strand
CATAAGTAACGGTCAGAAACCAATTTCCAATGAACAGATGAAGAAACTGTTCGACAGCGCTGAGCTCGGACGGGCAGAGAGCAAAAATGTCGCAAAACTACAGAGGGTGACCAAGTTTTACCTCCATCTCCTTTTTGGCTGACCACGACAAGAGATTCAACGCTAACAAACGCCAACAATTCTGTTCTGGCAAAAATTCATCAAGGAGTAGACTATTTTGATAAGCTGAACCGAAGCGTCGGCTCGAATCTTTACTCAGCCACAAAAAACCATTGATCAGGCCCTTGGAGATTCTGAAGATGAATCCGATGCTAAAACATTTTCTGTCCCTGACTCTAAAACCGGCCATCAATAATCTTCACATATTCAGCTCGAACTGATGCGAGGGCAGCCACAGTAAGGGAGCGCTGATAGAGTTCTTATCGCGAATAATTTTGACACAACGTCTGTCCAGCGTCTGTCATATAGCGATCAAAGTTTCCCGCGGTACTTTTACAACTGTTATGTGCAAGTGCACAATTAAAACTCTTCTCGATGACTCAAACTTGAACGCTTTTCTTTTTTTTTCCGGTCGTTTTGTAAAATTAAAAACCAGTAAAATTTAGGTCTAATTCCCAAGCATACAACCGTATGCAATTATTCCATTCGTGCTTGTTGGATATGAGATGGTTATAGCCAACGAGGCCCGTACCATCTCATATCCAACGCTCGCTTATGGAATAATTCTTAAATATCCTGTAGGTGTTAACACACTCAATACCATTGCCACCAATTATTGTAGCCCTATAATAAACAAAAAAAGTACTTTACTTCTTTTTCAACACAATTTCACCTGTTTCCTTGTGCCTTGGGTATTTATTAGCGTTATTAGGAAAGGAACAACCTTGGCGTTAGCCTGTGTGTTAGGATTTTTTTTCTCCCGAGGTAGGAGAAGGAAGTACCCGGCAATTCCTCCCTACCCCTACCCTCTTGGTAAGAAAGTCCTGATACCTTGGCGTTAGATTACTTACAATAAATAAGATAAAAAAACCCTTGCAACAGTATCACTTCAAGCTCGAGACCAACTCGGTAAAAATAGCCATAATTAGGTTGGAAAAAGGTAATGTTGTCGCCAATCGGCCGGAAAAAAACAAATCACACACGTTCGATGCGACAGATGATTTAATCATTGGTTTGAGATCAGTAGGAGATCAGCTTGGTTACAGAATCACGCTAAAAGCAATCAAAAATACATCATAATTAGGGAGACAGTTACGGGATAAGTATGTTAAGTTAGAAAAGCGGAAAATCTCAACAACCACAAGATCACACTCACCAAGCTGCTCCACTCAGACGAAAACGCACATGGTCTGAGTGGAGGCCTGGCGCGCAATGTCACGTGACGGACAAAATGTTCAGTTTGGCGGGAACAGGTAATTTAAAACAAGCAGGCAGCAGCTTCCGCGATACGACTGCGACAGGAAACGATGCGAATAACGCTATCAACAAACATGTAGCAATGCATTGAAGAAATAACTGTTTTCTTCACATCTAAGTGTAAACACCAGTTTTCACCAAAACATATTCAACCTTCGCTTGTGGCGCAGTTTTATACCCACCAAACGAGTTTATTACATACTTTCTTGTTTGTTTAAAAGATCTCAGACAAGACCTATTTACGGTGAAATGTAATCAAATAAAAACAAAGTTGCAGAACAAAATGTTATATTGAGATTATTTTGAAACCCACTCGGAAAGAGCCACTAAGCTATAGACCCAGGAAGTGGTCACTTAATTCGGTTTGCTGATTATTCTGAGTGTTGCTCTAGTCAAGGTGTAATCGATAAAGTTCGGCGTCAATTTATTTGTACAACAATTCGAAACCGGCTTAGTTGGAAGCGAGAGCACGCCGCATTGTGAATCATAAGCGATTGATCATGATTTTTAAATACATGTTATTATTTAGGTAAGAGCCGTTTCTGTCAGGAGAGTGATGTTCCTCTGCTCAACTTGTCTCCAAATGAACGTTGTGTTGTTACTCGTGTATGTCGGCAGTTCGTTATTATTTATAAAGAAACCCATTGTCCCATGTGATTTGGATCGACATGGAGGAACCCTCTTGTGTCAGGGACAATTCTCAGTTTTCCATATTCCGTTTTACTTCTAATTGGAGGACAAAATGGGGCGTGTTTTCGTAAGCCAATCACTTGGCGTGGTAATACAAACGAACAACAAGCGAAAATAGGTCATTGACGAGTTGTCTTTCACCTCTGTTTCAAAACGAGTCCTCACGCAAATTTTTTGTTATGAAAATGAGTTTGATTTGCCTGAAAATTGGCTTATAGATGAAAGGCATTTTCGCACGACGACTCGTTTTGAGGCAGAGGCAAGGACATCTTAGAAATGGCCTGTTACTTTCGATCTAAAGTGAAAACCACGCAATGGCATCCTCCTTGGTTGAAACTATTGATTTCTATAAACTTAACGCTAACGATCTTAACAATGGATCCATAATTGTTAAGACTTCATTTTTAATCAATCAGGGTTGTTGACAAAGATTTTATCCAAAATGTGTATTTTCCTTTTTTTTTCAGCGAAGTTTATGTGATCAAAGAAAGGAAAACATTTGCGAAGCCACGAGGGAGTACTGCTTTTCAGATGAAACCAAAGCTAGATATTCAAAGAATAGTTAAAACGAAAAACGCATGGGCAGCAGAAGCATATTCTGACAAGAAAAAAGTTCATTAATAAGTTTGGTTGTTGCTTTATTCCGGGCTTGAACGTGCTGTAATTAAAAATTATTAACTGAAATGTATACCTCGAGTTTATTTGTAAGCAGAAAAATTAATGAAACAAGTCACTATAAAATGTAGTGAGCGGCTTATTTTCTTTCGCAACGATAGTCAACTTCAAATTATCTACCAAACTGATAGAAAACGGTAATTGACCTTCATTCCAAAGTTTGGTTTGTATATATATATGAATGTTGAGCCTTTATTACGTGTCTGCGGTATTGACCATTGCACGTGACTGCGCTTTGACACGAAATACGAGGGTAAACCTATAGTCGGTCGCCCGAATAATGATTGCATGATTGATTGATACATTTATAAATGGATGAATTGAATGTCCAATGATCAGTTTCCATTGATTGTCTTTCCAATTTAATCAAAGGCGCCCGGGTGAGACACTTTAACAATTTCTGGGTGGGGATGTGCCGCTGGGACCCTTAGCCTGTACCAGAGCTAGTTCAGCTGAATTTTGCTACCCTATACTAGAGTAAATTCCTCAAATCACTCCTATCCTAGACTGCCTGTTTCCAGAAACTTATTTTTGACAGTTGATAATATCTAGTAGCGTTCTATGCTAGTCAACTGTCAACGTTGTTGAGGTTGAGTTGTGAAAATTTAAACTTACCGATTTCATTTTTTTATACTTTTGAGTAGCAATTCCTGATTTCCTTAGTGTCGTAAAAAATAGTACCCTATTCTAGACCCAAACGCTCTGATTTATATACTCTGTGCTAGAGTACCCTTGACAGTGGCACATACCTTTATAGCCCTTATATGGCAGTACCCCCACCCCCCCCCCCCCTCCCGGGGGCAAAGGCCTCATGAAAATAAGATTGCAATAAATGTACACCTTAGATAGTGCCGCAGTTATTGCATTACAGTCCTCGTTCACTTCTTTTGCATTTTCATCAATTCAAAAAAATAGATCCTACATTTCCGTGCGTCTGTTTAGTAAAACAGCTCACAAATTACGTCAACATGTGGTAAGGACTAGAACAAAAACTCGGCACAAGAATCGTTAGGTGAGAGTGTCATCAATTCTCTTAACACATTTTGACGTCATCTATGATCTATTATTGAACTGGCACACGCTAACGTGGAATCTATTTGTTTTACAAAATAAAGAAACAAAAAAATAATTAATTACTTCATTTATCTGTCTATCCTCCAATAGATCATACGCAAGAACGAATCAAAATGCAAGAACAATACGACATAATCTAAAACTTTAAAGATGTCTGGGACCCTACAAACGGTTTTAAAATCAACCATAATTAATATCTAATGCAATACAATATAAGTTGCCTAGCCACCATAAAAACAACTTTAAGTAGATTTATTCCAATAATCACACACAAGATCAACAAAGATAAATTGACAAGAAATAATCACTTCCGGACGAAAAGTTTCTACAAGTTTAATATCAAATTATAGACCCTATGCAAATGTGGCTGCCTTTATATTATTATTTTGTTCACTAACCTCGTTTTTGAGACAAAAATTGTAAAGAATTTGTTATCCCGAACGGGGTTAGTGAGGCTATTTTGAATACGAACAAAAGAATAATCTAATGGCAGCCATTTTTGCATAGGGTCTATAATTCAACAATACTTGCAATGTCAATAACGATAATAATAACGAAATTCTCAAAAACGCATCTCGATGCTTCATCAAACATAAAGACCTTATCTAAACCCTACCCGCTAGAAATTAAAGTAACTAAATCTCTAACCGATTAAAAGCGACATAACTATACATCACGTCCCCCGAGAATTAAAATTATCCCATTTTGGGGCAACTAAATAACAATTGGTTATTTCTTTACATTTTACACTTACGCAACAACTAAAATTGATTTATTTGACACTTGTCCAAATCTGGAACTCTCATTGGGAATGACGTTAAAAAAACAGAAATGCAATAAAAGTCCTTAAGTCTCATTGCCCACTCTCAGTCAGAAAGCACCTCCGGAGTTAACAACTGTTTCCTTGGAAGAGAAGAAACTGTTCTCTGTTTGGAAACATATAACGATGTAGCAAAAGATTATCTTTTTGGTTGGTTTGCAGCATCATTTCATACACACACTGGAATAAAGGATTCAGAAACGTCTTCTAACTAATTACCACTCTTCTTGATTATTCAGCATCTGCAAGAGAAAGACAAATGACAAAACTATCTTTTATTGACAAACTTCTGTTGACCAAGAATTCTTTCGAACATGTACAGTGTTTCTATCGAGTGCATGTCGGAGAAAGATAAATGCGGTGGGAACAAAAACCGGCAGGGTTGTTTCCACAACTTTTTCTAGTTCTCCCAAACTTCTACGAGTGTTTCTATAACTCAATTGGCAGCAACACGTATCGCTTTTGAAACAATATTTCTTTACGATATTGGCTGCACGTAGATGGCGGATCGTGCGTGACTACGTGGAGACAGTTTGCATGGCGACTATTTTCGACATGGCATTTTTCAACATGCTATGTAAAATAGCGTACGTGACCAATGTAAGCACACCTGGCTTCTTTACCGTCGAAATCGACTTTTTTCATGAATAATGGATTTATTTGACATCTAACTAAGGTTAGAAGTGTCAAGAAAATATTCTGTAAGAGATAAACTGACTGTTTTGACTGTTTACATCTTTCAAATATTTATTGCGCGGTGGCGGCCCAATTTTACCGAATTGACCATAGAGAGCCGATCGACTACACTAAAATCGTTTCAGTTATCCCAGAAACCGAGAAACGTGCAAAGTCAACAACTTTCTTCATTCATTTGAGGTCAGGTTAAGGATATTTTGGATTTGTCCTGCTAATAGCCGGAAAATTCAGCCGTTTACATAACATGTCGAAAGATGGCTTTTCAAAAGAAGGTCGAAAGATGTCGCCTTTGCAAGTAACACGTAACACTGAAAGCGATTTTAAAGATCGCCTGAAAATTCGTACGACGGAAACCCGTACCAGTTGAGGTCGTGCTATTGATTCTTGTGATAGTTCCGTATAAATTTCTCTTTTGGCGTGAAAAGCGGCGAAATCTGTGGTGATCTAAGAACTGCACATCCGTGGGCTGCGCACTTTGCACGCTCATAAAGGACGCTGCTCAGACTGATAATTAACAAATATTATTTATTATTATAAGATTAGAAAAAGGTTTACTCACGATGCTTTCACTGACTTTTTTCAAATTCTATGGTCACGTCATCGCCTATGAGAACAAACGGAGCCCAGTGTTTTACCGCACCAAACTTCTTCGACTCTCTTAGACACTTCATAGCCCGCTGAACAGCCACACTGCTGCTACATCCAAGACTCAGATCTTTGTAGAAACATTTCATAAACTCCATTGTTGTCTCGTCATCAATTGCCCAGAGTGACACAAGAACAGATCGAGCACCAGCACCCAGGAAGGCCCTTGCAATTCCGACCACACCATCAGCCGTAACCTTACCTTGTGCACTGTGACAACAACTTAACACAACTAGCCTCGCACGCAGCTTCGCTGCCTGCACATCCGCTATTTTCAACATGTAATCTTTCTGTCCAGGGACCTTGGACATCCGTGCAGGATTCGGAGCCAGAGCAATTTCACCAGTTTCCATACTGCCATGCGCTGCAATGTGTACCAAGGCAACTGAACCGATTCTTTTCAGCACCTCCACTTTAGTTGCTTTATTTCCAGTGAGAGGTACAGCACCGAGCATTTCTCCTATCGCGTTTACTTCTTCTCTGGCATATGGCAAGGGTGATAAAAAGACCTCGCCTTGATCGTTTGTAATTTCTCTAACACAGGGATCTCCCACGAGCAATACTCCACTGCTCCTATGGTAGTCTTCAGGAAAGTTCGTGATAAGTTTTAGAGTCGTCAACGAGGGAAGAATTCGGATCTTGATAGATTCACTTAGATACTTGAATTTCTCATCTAAAAATGCAGCATACGGAGCCAAGCACAGTGGACCCTCAGGGACAATGGTCAATTCGTCGCCTTCAAGTAAGTCCGCAATGGGGGATATAATAATATCATGAAAGAAGCGCAGAGAATTGTTGTTGCACTCTAATGGTTTTCCTCTTTCTTCGACGAATTCTCTACTGGGGGACCTTTCGTTTCTTAGCTCTTCCAGAGAACGATTTTCACAGGTAACTCTTCCATCAATGCTGTTCTCTTTGAAAACATCTTTCCTAACACACTCCAAAAAGGTACCAACATCGTCACCTTCTATTTCTTTGCTCCTGTACTGAACATCGCTTTCTTTGTTCAGTACCCAAAAATGGATTTTGGTACTCTCCAGGGCGAAGAACAATGTTTGCGTGAATATGCCACTTGACAAGCTTGCGATCGTTACGTTACTTTCAAGTGGCCCAATAGGTAACAATTCAGAGTCATGTCGAAACTTTATGAGATCCTCCAAAGCTTGTGCTCGTCCTTGCTCGACAACACACAAGGCCTCATCAGTCTTATCAAGCCTTACCAAAGTTCTCCAAAGAGCTGTGTAAGCAGCATGCCAGGTATTACGAAAAGATATTTTCCACTCATCTTCGGACTGAAGGAGAGCCCTCGTGTCATTGATCAATTTTACACTTAATCGGTAATACTGAAGAGCTACTTGCAAATTTCCAGACAATTCAAAATCACGTCCTAAACAATAGCAAGCACGTCCCTCTCCTGCCCTGTCCCCCAGTTCTTTGGCAATGCTAAGATCTTGGTTGTGGTACCCTACGGCTTGTTTAAAATCACCCAGACTTTGGTAAGCATTGCCGAGATTGCCATAAGCATGTCCCTCTCCTGCCCTGTCCCCCAGTTCTTTGGCAATGCTAAGATCTTGGTTGTGGTACTTTACGGCTTGTTTAAAATCACCCAGACTTTTGTAAGCATTGCCAAGATTGCCATAAGCACGTCCCTCTCCTGCCCTGTCCCCCAGTTCTTTGACAATGCTAAGATCTTGGTTGTGGTACTTAACGGCTTGTTTAAAATCACCCATACTTTGGTAAGCATTGCCAAGATTGCCATAAGCGCCCCCCTCTCCGGCCCTGTCCACCAGTTCTTTGGCAATGCTAAGATATTGGTTGTGGTACTTTACGGCTTGTTTAAAATCACCCAGACTATCGTAAGCATTGCCAAGATTGCCATAAGCACGTCCCTCTCCTGCCCTGTCCCCCAGTTCTTTGGCAATGCTAAGACCTTAGTTGTGGTACTGTACGGCTTGTTTAAAATCACCCAGACTTTGGTAAGCATTGCCGAGATTGCCATAAGCACGTCCCTCTCCTGCCCTGTCCCCCAGTTCTTTGGCAATGCTAAGACGTTGGTTGTGGTACTTTACGGCTTGTTTAAAATCACCCAGACTTTGGTAAGCATTGCCAAGATTGCCATAAGCGCTCCCCTCTCCTGCCCTATCCCCCAGTTCTTTGGCAATGCTAAGATGTTGGTTGTGGTACTTTACGGCTTGTTTAAAATCACCCAGACTTTGGTAAGCATTACCAAGATTTCCATAAGCACGTCCCTCTCCCTCCCTGTCCTCCAGTTCTTTGGCAATGCTAAGATCTTGGTTGTGGTACTTTACGGCTTGTTTAAAATTACCCAGACTTCTGTAAGCAATTCCAAGATTGCCATAAGCACGTCCCTCTCCTGCCCTGTCCCCCAGTTCTTTAGCAATGCTAAGACGTTGGTTGTGGTACTTTACGGCTTGTTTAAAATCACCCAGACCTTGGTATGCATTGCCAAGATTGCCATAAGTACGTCCCTCTCCTTCCCTGTCCCCCAGTTCTTTGGCAATGCTAAGATGTTGGTTGTGGTACTTTACGGCTTGTTTAAAATTACCCAGACTTCTGTAAGCAATTCCAAGATTGCCATAAGCACGTCCTTCTCCTGCCTTGTCCCCTTGTTCTTTTGCAATGTGAAGACGTTGTCTGTGGTGGTTAATGTCTTCTTCAGGATTAATGTTACTCTTGTAAGCATGTTCTTGACCAGAGTCGTCATTACTTATCATTTTTAGGTATGTGTACTAATGTAGCGTAATTGTTTAACTTGTGTCAGCTATACGCCTAGAAAATATGACAAAAACATTATTCTCGGGCTTTTATTATGATAGTCTTATTGACTATATTATTGGTGATGTTTTATTAAGAATGTGCGTCAATTTATATATAACCTAAAGAGTACTGGGTTTTGTTTCAAAATTAACAATGGGGAAGAAATGGTAAATGCCTTTTGTTTGTTTTCTTGTCCCTGTATTGGTCCTGCTCCCTCTCCCCTCTCCATGACAAATCACTGATATACACAGTGTAATATTCGGAACTTGGCTACCAACAGCAAGCGACTAAACCAAATATAGCCCAAAAATTTAAACGACAAAATTACAATTTTGCTTTTGTCAGCACTTCCCTGCACTAAATATCGCAATAAAAAGAATTTGGGGTTGGAGTTAAAAAAGAATGAGCAACAAAACAGTAATAAGTAGGCTACCACTGGAGTTGAAGCAGATTAGACTTGACCATGGCAAAATTAAATACATTATTTCAAATCAACTAGCAAATGTCTAGTGGCAGAACGCCTCATTATCCATGTGTGTGGTGGATCTCGACGCAAACACGGTGCTGTTATAACAATCACCGCCCTGAAGGGTAACAGAATTATTTCCTATTGAAGAAAGGCGCTGCCTGTATAAGACATGGCCGCATCAACGCTTTCATCTGATGTGCTGCAATTATTTTGTGGACCGATCTCGCAAGAGTAAAAATCGAAGGCAAAAGACAGCTCAATGGTATTCTCTGTCGTTGTTTTACTTCTTCAGTATAATTTCTGCCTTCGTAATATATTCTGATGTCTAAAATTCATCGAAGAATTCGCTAGGTTAAGAATTTGTTTATTTCGTGTTTTATTACGTGTTTTATTACGTGTTTTGTAGGAATCTAGCAAAACGGGTTATTTTCATACAGTCTTTACACTACTGTTGTCAACGATGGTCTCCATGAGCCATATTTACTGCTCACAAATAGCTCGTTTATATTGACTTTGTCTGAGTCGCTCTGGGGATGTTTCATTTGGGTCAAATTTATCGAAATTCCGAAACAAAAATTTGAAAGCCAGCTAAATGTCATCAACCCGTTCCCCAATCTCTGATAAAGCACGCTGTTTCAGCCAGTCAGAGCGCGCGTTGTATGGAAACTTTATTATAATTATTTACAAATTATTGTAGCGAAAGCCGAAACCGTGTACCTCCCTGTTAGAACGAAATG
>CM042757.1:20639188-20641265 GCA_022496165.2 Catalaphyllia jardinei | reverse complement strand
CTCTCTCTCTCTCTCTCTCTCTCTCTCTCTCTCTCTCTCTCTCTCTCTCTCTCTCTTATACTGACCCAGCTAGGGATATCATCTTTGAATGATTTTAATCGCGCTAAAAGCAATTTCAATTTCAAGATTTTCATGTCTTGTTCTACATGGGTCATGTCTATTGTGGTTTCCATTTGTTAATTTTAAAAAAATGATTAAGTCACGTTTTTACAATAAAATGACTGATTATTTTGTTTCTTTATTTTTCGGTTTGTTTCTTTGATCGTTTGTTTTGAAGTAAGATATAATCCACTAAGCCTTTACGCGTTGTGCAAAGATGTCATCTTAGTTACTGGATGTCATTGGAATGAGCCGTAATTTAAACAATGTCGAAGACTTTTTCCATGGAGCAATGTCATATCACGTCACAACTAAGGAGAAAGTCCATAGTTTGTCTGGTTTTTACCTGAACAGATCTTGTTGCTCTGAATATAATTGATCCAAGTTTACGGTCGGTTTACGGTTACAAAAAAAATCAACATTCTCTAGTTGGTGATGTTTTTGCGGAACCTCCTCAATGATCTATAAATTAATTCTTTCCAATCATTTCTCCAGGAAGTTGATGTTTGTATGAGTCAAGACTACTTAGCTTTTCAATTGTTTTTTCCAATCAGTCTGTTTGCTTTCTGGCCTCTTTCCACTCCAGCAGTGTCATATGTTGTACCCAAACTGTAACCTGGGCGTAGTTTTCATAATGTAAAGAATATAATTTACATGTAAGTCGTTATTAATAACAATCAAACTTTAAGACGAAACTTACGGAAGCGGTTTGATCAGTGTTGCTTGGCATCTTTTCGGAATGATTAGTTTCGTGATAAAACATTTCGAAACATTCTCTTCGTTCTAGGAAAGAATTCAAGAGCGCAAAACTCGCTATCTGACATCAAGTGATTGTGTGCCGATTAGAATCGAGACTAAATTGTTTATTCTACGTCTTGTGATAGTAGTACGGTTGTTCAGGAAATTACAGAAGGATGCGTCATTTATAGTTACTGCGAAGCACTTTTGTGATCGTAAGAGTACAACAGAGTTCGTAAAAATGTAAAACTAAAATCCTGTTGTTACCTCTTTTTAAGCAGTTTCTTCCGATTGCCCTTCCTCTAGCTTCTTGAGTCTATCACTCGGCAAGTTGATAACTGTGTCCAAAGGTTTTGTGAAAAAAAAAAGCATGGGCGAAGGAAATTAAGTGTATCATTTCATCTAAGTTTTCCGGCTGATGGCGAAGACTGATAACGTTTACTTATGAAATCCTAGATATTCTGAGACCCGGGTTCTGAGAGTGGTACGTCCAGCATGTAAATAACAACTTCAGTTTGAGATCGCGCTGTTGGAATAAAACGCTGCCATGATTACCAAGCGAGGTTCAGTCAACTCTCAAGGTTCAGTCAACTGTCAAACTTGTTCAGAGAAACGGAGGATCATACTCAGTGTCTTGTGGATGGAGCATATTCTTCTGTTCTTTTAAAATTCGTCGTGGCAGTTAAGAGTTCTCCAAACGTTCAAAAGTTGTTCATTTGCTGCAGAGCAGTTCGAGTCCGTTATGAAATTAAATTTGAAACCTCCGTGTTCTGATGCTCGCAGGGAAGAATAAAGCAGCGCCCAATTTTGAATTTTAAACAATGCAAATGTCCCAGTTTCCCGTGAATGTCCGCACTTAAATTCTGGTTATTTGCATATCAGTAAGTGTTACAAGTTCAGCTGCGGTTACACTGAGTGACTACAATCCATTCCCCAGGAGTTGCTTTCACTGTATAGTGATTTTCAGCAGCTTCGTGTTGTTTCATTCACTGAAATCAAAATGACTACAGTGGTTGATGGCTGGACATAATATGCTGTAAGAATATGCAGTTAATTCAGAGAATTGATTGAAAACAAAGAGACCTTTTTCCATTTGAAAACCGAGCCGGAGTAGCGACATTTTACACAATTCGATGACAAGTAAATCGACCAAGTCCATTATGTTCGCTTAGTAAAATGTATTCTATGATGGCAAAGAGCCGAAAACGTTTGGTTAAAACATTTTGATCTTTAACCATTT
>CM042757.1:20604188-20634188 GCA_022496165.2 Catalaphyllia jardinei | reverse complement strand
AAAACTCGGATACGGATTTGAAACTGCTTTCCTTCCACACTTAACCGCAAAGCTGGCGTTTTCAAATCCCTCCGATTTGAAGAGCGTTTTCGAAAAGCTCTGTTTTCGGGACTGTTCAGTGTGGACAGTAGGCCTACCCGTAGAAATAAAGCTGCGTTCTCAAATTCCTCCAGCGTAGCGTGGACGAAGCCTGAGTTCTTAAAGCTCTGGGCCGGATTGTTCGAAAGCCGGTTAACGTTAACCCAGGATTAAAAGTTAACTGAGGCATTATTTTTTCTTGTTTAAAAATGTTTTTCACTTCCGACGTTTGGTGCAGTTTGAGATTACTACAGCTCAAAACTGAAGGGCAAACAATATAAACAGATTACCGAACCAAAAAAGTACAAAGCTGAAATAAGAATTCTCGCTAACCCTGGGTTAGCTTAATCGGGCTTCGAACAACCCGGCCCTGGTTGGCTTCTATTTTTTCTCCGGCTGTATTGTAGGGGCTTCAAAGGGAGACCTCACATCCGTTTAGAATATGAATAAAAGATCAAATTACCTTAAGCGCGCGTGTTTTGTGTTTTGTGGCCGCCATTTTAAACTTTTAATACATTTCGCGGTCTGCTCGGTCTGGAACCGAGATTACGGAAATCGCTCGGAGCCTGATCGGATCCTCCGAGAAATCTGCGAGTCCCAGACTTCCGTAATCTCGTTTCCAGATTCGCACTAGCAGACCGCGAAATTTACAGCGCGCGCGTATTAAAAATTCAAAATGGCGGCCACAAAACACAAAACACGCACGCTAACGCTAATTTGATTTTTTATTCATATTCTAAAAAGATGTAAGGGCTCCCTGTGGGGCCTGTTTCATTGTAACACCAGAACTATCCGAAATCTGTTTTAGTTTCATGTGCGTCACCAATTTCAGTTCACCATGATCTTGGTCAAGAGCTTGAATTAAGATAGGACAGTGTTGCGTTTGATGTTCTTGCACGTTCCTATGTCAGCTATGTGTTTTCCAGAAGAATGTCCTCAGCTTCATATTTCAATTCATCTAAAAGTTCAACAATGTGATCCACAAGCTTCTGCAAACTGAAAGAAAAAGATCATTCTCAATATCAGAATAAAGCCGTACTCTTTTGCAAGTCTTTGGTCCTGACTACACGTATGCACTTTCATTTGAAATGCAGTAACTTTTTGATGCGTTTTCTCCTATCGTCCGCAACAAAAATCCGGTAACGCTGATGAAAACGGAGGCTTTCGTATGCACAGTTTCAAAAGTAGAGCTTTTTGAAAACGCATCGTTTTGAAAAGAAAAACGGACCCTTTCAAAAACGGTGACGAGGAAAGCGTCATAGTCCCTCGATTCATAGTCCCTCGTTTTCGGTCGCTTTAGTGCAGACGATAGGCGAAAACGCATCAAAAAGTATGCGTTTTTGAATAAAAACGCAATAGTGAGAACAGATGAAAACTAAACGGAAACACTAGTGTGGGCGAAAATATTTTGCTTCGTTTTGTTTGAGACAAAAACGCATATTTTATAAAGCCCCTTATTGTGGCCAGGACCTTGAGCCATTTTTTTCCGAACACAAGTATGCCAGAAGTGGTAGAGAATCCGACCTCGCCCACGAGTCAGCCAACACAGTCGGCTGATGCGTCAACCACGCGTGTTACAGAATGCATCAGTGGAGTGTCGGCAATACGTTGGAGGCATATTAAGGTATTATTTTGTAACATTAACCATTGAAGTGGACAAGCAACCTAACCCTACTTTTTCCACACTTAACTTCGTTTGGAAAACTTTCACTTATACGATATGGAAATAAATTTCTTTTATGAATGTTATCAGAACCCAGTCTCTACTATCACGTTATTACTCAGCCTGACTGGGCACTAGAGAAGTTTTACTTATTTTGCATAAGAAAACTCAGATATAAAAATGACGTGTTGCCAACACATTCGGCAACAGCTTAATCACCTTAACTTGATGGCAGCTGCCTCTTCTACTTTTTCTACATCAGAAGGATCAACCACAGCTTTTTGTTCTGCTATCTGGAACTTTGCTGTCTGATTATTACACAACAACAATATTCAAAAATATTATTAAGGACACAGTTCCGTTGAATGAATAAAATCTTATCATGGGAGACACATTACCACTTACGGTGCCTTTAATACAAAATTTCAGCATCAATTTCACATGTGAAATTACAAAATTCCCCTGGCAACATTTGGTTTAAAATGTCTTGTACATTAAACTAGTCAAAAATCCAGCATTGCTAGTGTAATGTGTCACCCATGATATTAAAAAGTTACAATTAAAGGTTATTTTTGGGAATTTAAGAAATAATTTCACTTCTGTTTTGTCAAATTCTATTTCTCTCACTTAAAGGGGCAGAAAATTATTAGAAATTTGTGAAAACGCACATGAAATAATTATTTCCTAATTTTACTCATCACTATTTGATTACCCATACTAACGATATTGATTTTCTTCAGTATATTTATACTACTTACAGCTTATAAGAAAATATGAAACAAAAATTATAATATATCAAATTAAGGCATTCTGAACTTATGGGCCCACCATTAGTGCACTGGACTCCAAATTGAGCAAGTTCAAAGCCTGGCCTGGGTCATTCTGTTGTGTTCTTGGACAACACACTTTTCTCATTACACTTCCTCTCTCAACTCAGGAGCTTAAATGGGTACTAACTGGGGAACTGTTGCAAGAACCTGAAAGAATGCCACTGAGGGGAGTACTAGCAATTCATCCATGGGGAGTAGCAGTTGTTATACTTGGGGGTGGTGAATGGTAAATTCAATTCAAATGCAAGACTTTCAAGAAGGCAATAATGTAGTTTTTCTTTGCAAGTTTGAGACATTTTCAATTGACCTCTTGACAAGGCAAGACAAGACAACTTTATTACATATTTGCACTTGATACAGTAATGACAGACCTGGCACCGCAGGTAGCACAAGCTAATCGAAATGAAAACTGCTAGCCTCAGTTTAATAGAAACCTATTACAGAAAAGGCAAAAAAAGAACTACTTAAGAGAAACTTGTATTTGCATTAGTTCATTAAGGCTACATAGTTAATTCGAAGTATCTAGGACAGAACAGGATTGGAACTGAATAAGGAAGTACAGCTATGAAGAGTGAAAAATAACTCTTGAACTGCGAGACTGAGACTTCAAAATGCTTTAAATGCGAGCTCAAGATGTTCAGATGTCATTATTTTACAAAAACAAACAAACAAATTGGTACTATAAAAACTTTTGTGGCCATGCAAAAAAATTGAGACCACAAAGACAGCTTTGTGAAAAGATTGAGACTGCAAGATGCACATAACCATTAAAAAAAACACAAGATTGCAAGACTTGTGAAATTCAACAAAAATTTTGAAAGACCTATGGTTTTTAAAGGACCATTTGTCGTCCTGGCCTAATACTCCTATTACAGTTCATGCAACAGAAATTAAACCAGAGAAAATCACTGAGAGCTATGAGCTGGTTAGCTCTGAGAGGCTTTGCATACTGAACATAAAATGGTCTTTCAACTTACCATTTCTAATTTTTCTTTTTCTTTGAGCTGAATTTTTCTGATGATATCCCCAATGCTGGTCTCCCCACTCTCCCTTAACTTGGTTTCAATTGCAATGACTTCATTAGATATGTTGTTAAATGTCTGGGTTATATCATGTACCAACTTCCGATATGATGGGAAATCATATGTAGGACCAGTTTCAAGATAATCTCGAAAGCCACTAAAATAAAAAATCACAATAAATTTTAATTTCCTAGCAGTGTGGATTAGCCACCTAAGCTACTATAATTGGTACAATTTGGCTGGTCACCCATTGATAGTGATGCATTATTGCATTATTGCATTATTCTTGTCTTTACTCACTGCCAGGTTTAAATGTACCCTGGCTCCTGGTATACCAGACCCCCTAACCTCCATCCTCCTTCCTTCTGATGCCATCCCCACCAGGGTATCCGGTCATCTCACCACCAGGGAGTTTTGCCGCCAAGAAACCACCTTGCCACCACCCACCAACAAACTAGAGTGAAGTAGTCAAGGTGAATTAGCTGCGTGAACTAAAGTAAAGTAGTCAAGGTCAATTAGCTGTTCAAACTTCATACCTCAAGGGCGTAGCCAGGGGGGGTGCTGGGGTGCCCGTGACCCCCCTTTGTAAGCCTTTTTGTAAGCAAACAACCTACAATATTCAGGTGACAGTCTAGTGAGTACCCTCTGTATGACTCAGTGTGACCCCCCCTTTGAAAAATCCTGGCTACCCCCATGTACCTGCATGTGATTGGAGATCTTAGCATATGGTGTGGAATGTAAAAAAACTTTGGCATATCTTCGGCACGGAAGTTTTGCAGAAGGAACCCTGGCAAAAGATTTCCAGGCCGAAGATACATCCAAGCTTTCCAAATAATTCCACGCTATGCATCGGGCAAGTGGTTGAAGTGGCACACATTTAATGTACTACAGTGAAACCTGTATTAAGCAGACACCGTATTAAGCGGACACCCTCTATTAAGCGGACAGTAGCCGAAAACCCCAAATTTACTTCCCTTATTTACTGTAAATCAAACCTTTATTAAGCGGACACCTCTATTAAGCGGATGCGGACACCTAAAAAGTACTTGAAATCATAGTCTTTTCTATTGTTGCCAACCTGTATTAAACGGACACTTGTAATTAAACTCCACCACCCAACGTACCAGACATGGGAAACAAGACGCCAACCACCAATTTTTCTATTTTTACAATTAAAAACGTGACTTGACGAAAGGTGTTTGTTGAATACACCAGGACAAAAGAAAACGGAAATACATACACGTTCACGAAGCCTGTACAGCTAGTATACAATAAATCCTTTGTTGTGAAATCTGTCTATCAAGTGGGGAGGCAGCCATAGGAAGATGTCTTGAGAGAACAATATTGTCAAATGTTTTAAAAGAACTGGGTTGTACCCTGATAAAGTTAATGAGGAGGACGATCCTTTTGAGGGAGAGGAAGTTTCAGGATTGTAAGAACTCATTATGGCAATGGAAGTATCCTGTACTGCAGACAAGTTTTTAGAGGCTGAAGATGAAATTCAAATATGCTCCCATCTCTTTGACCCAGCAGATCAAAAATGGAGAGAAAAGGCAAGAGAAGAAATGTTGAAAAATCATGAGAGCATTTCCACTGAAGCAACACCAGCAAAGCAATTTCACGTGGAAGACTTGGACGAAGAGGAGGATCAAACCACAAAGGAACCAGCCATTAAATCAGCAGAAAATGGGGCATTACGATTATCTGAAATGCTGCTGGAATATTCCAGATATCATGGACAAGACGATCTAACGCTGGCCATTAGCAAGGCAACCGACTTGCTTCAGAAAATGAAGTTTAAATTAATTGATGCCTATTATTGTTAAAGATTAGTACATTCAACCGCTTAGAAAATGACACAGTTTTTATGATTTTTATGTACAATATACAGCTTGTCTCGCTCCCCAGTTTCGTTCATTTGATTGGTTTCACAGTACAGTATTGTTTTCTCATTTTTTTTTGTTTGTATAGAGCTTATTTCACTCATCTGATTTCTTCAAATTTGAGGTGTAATCTATGTTTGCAGTAATATGATCGACTGTTCCACTTTAATAAAGAAAATAATGCAAACATATTTCGTCGTAGTCACTGGGAGTATTCTTAATGTTTCCACCATTCATTTTAATGGAATTTGACACCTCATATGACTTTATTTATCGAAACCTGTATTAGGCGGACACCCTGTATTAAGCGGACACTAGAGCATTCCCTGAGGGTGTCCGCTTAATACAGGTTTCACTGTACACTCTTTTGTTATATAACAATGTTGTTTTTCCGGCCCAGGCTGAATATTCTTATTTTTCTGCCAATTTTAGGCTGAAAATATTCTAGTATAATTCTTAAATTACAAGACTTTTTTTGTATAGCTTATGACATTTCTGTTTTAGAATTTATTGGGGTATCAATTACAAGTGTTTGGTATCTAGATCTATATCGCGTTACATTGTGCATGTGCTCCATCGCTTTTCATTGCAGTCTGCGAGGTTAAGATGTCACGTCAAACAACACTTGGCCTTTCACACAGAAATAGCGTGATGGAACGAAAGTACCCGATTTTGTTTCAACTATGTCAAGGACAATTAAGAGTAGTCACTGCAGTAAACCCTTTGTAAACCAGCAAGGGTTGTTTTATATGGTTAAGTAAAAAACATAAAATTGTAATGACTTGTATTTACAGATGTTTCAACACACAAAATTATATCTATCATTTTCAAAATCTCAGCCTCGTCTTTATTCTTAAAATATTCTTAAAATTTTGTAAATTTCAGCCTCGATATTCTTATAAAATATATTCTTATATGAAAAAAGATTGTATTTTCAAAATGCCAACCCAAAGCATATAGGAAAATTGGACTGAAATGGATTGTACAAGCTTAACATGCTCGTTATGGGGGATAAAAATATATTAAGAAGCCAAAATTAGCATTTATACACCAGCACCGGCAAATATAAATGTGCACTCCTGGCCACTTCAATATACCTGCCAACCCCCACGCCTTAGGCGTGAGTCTCACACCTGCGGGTTAAAAACTTCGATCTCACGCCGACTCACGCTTGCGTGTTAATTTATCACGCCTGATTGAAAAATGTGAGTTGTTGCCGTCTTGCTTGACACATTTTCCAAAAATATTTTAACTCAGACCCACGTAAAGAACGAAAACCATGTGTAAAATGAATAACACCTTCCACCTTTAAGACCGTGCACTGAAGATCTTTGCGTAACCTACACTGCATGCACTGTGGAATACTTGAGAATTTTAATCCTTGACTGATTATTCTTAAATGGTAGCACGCCGAGTGCCCAAAAGAACTATCGAGGAGAATGCGCCTCGGACAAGTAGGTCTAGACTCTACAGACTCCACTGAATCGGATTCAACAGACTCACCTGTCAAAAGTTTTGTAAGTCTTCACCCTTTCTTCCTGCAACATAAAAAATTGCTTTATCAATTCCTTGTGGCTCATGGCTGACGCAAATGTGCAACTAAAATTTTAGCGTCCAAAAAAATGTCGAAAATCGTCAGGCGTTCCTTCCAGTGAAAGTCGGGAGGTCTTTGGGAGGTCTGGACTCTGAATCAGGCCCAGGGTTTTCTCGGCCAATTCCAAAAAACAATCGGTAATGGCGGACAGTATGGATCTTCGTGCGAACATCAGTTACAAACAACTCCACGAGAGATTTGTTAGCGATTTAAATGGAACATCGCTATTTGAAATCAATGCAGTTACTCATTCTGCTCCAGTAGCCGTTTTATTAAGGACAATTTTATTTAATGTTTTGTTTTCGAAGGAAGAAAAGTTTTCAAAGTTGGTCTTCTGTTGGTAAGCTTAAGCTTCTAATGCTTGCTTCTACCTAAAGTTACAGTGAAGTATTTAAATATTTCTATTGTTTTATAGGACGCCAGCTAAAACAGCAGTAATGACAACATCGACAGCGTTTTTTAAATACATCCATCCTGTCTCCAATGACTTTGTCTGTGATGCCGGAAGAGGGGAGAGGGGTATTCTGTAAATCATAGGATATTGGTGTTCCAACGGGACATTGAAATCCTTACCCTATACCAGACCATGATCAGCTTGATTTTGCAACTCTGTCCTAGAATTGGCACCAAAAAACCCTCGCTATCACTGTCCTGTCAAACATATGCTGAAAACCAATATCTTACAAAGTCGCTTTCGAGTTTGAATTTCTATTAAGGAACCCCACGTAAGAAAAAATTCTAGACTACGTTATTTATACACTGGCCACTTTTCTAGTAAATTATACCCTATTCTAGATCAAGACTGTCTGATTTCCATACCATATCCAGAACTGAACTGCCTGAAAACTTTCCTTCACAGAGGCACATACCCATATAGCTCATTATATGAGAGTACTGACCCCCTCACCGGCTTTGATTAGGTCATCTTGTCCAAAACTTTCCCTTTATGATCAACCCCCACCCCTCTCCCTGCTGTGCTAAGAGTCAGATCTTAAATGGAACATCCCTATCCCGTGCAATGAAATCAAAGTACAAGAAATTTACTCCATAGAAACTAACTGTTGATTTCTGGACATATAATCAATTTTTTTTAAAATCCTTTTCTGTTACAGCATGGTCTTTGTGGTGGATTACTGCTCCTTAGTTATGCCTGTTTTCCTGGCATTCACAGTACTAGCTGATCACATAAATTCATTGATTATAACCTGTTTCTGTTTGTCTATGGGAATGCTACTTCTGCAATCAATCAAGAGCAACAAAGTGCAGAGTCGACATTTCCAAATTCTCTCATCTGCTGAGATGTCCAAGAAACGACCTTTTATTGGAAGCTTCAGAGCATATGTTTTGATTACTACAGCCATCGCCATACTTGCTGTGGATTTTATCATCTTCCCTCGACGCTTTGCCAAAGCCGAAACCTATGGAAGTGGGTTGATGGATATGGGAGTTGGGGCATTTATAATTTCCAATGCCATTGTATCTCCAGAAGCAAGAGGCATTTATTCAAGTGATACTGCATTTATTGCAGCGGTATTTAGGTCTTTAAAGTCGTCTTTGCTGCTACTAGTGCTTGGTGTCATGCGGTTTTTATCTGTGAAAAGTACCGATTATCAAGAACATGCTAGCGAGTATGGCATTCACTGGAACTTTTTCTTCACATTATTTGTTGTAAGGGTGAGTGAAAATGCTCAGACACTTATTTTCTTTAGATTTGGTGGTCGGCCTGTCAGCTCAGCAACCCAATGCTGAACTTCAGATTTTTAGCATTGTCTCTGTATTAGCGTGCAAGGCTCTTTATGGATGAAAGTAGATAGGGAAAACAGAGGTTCCCCTTTCCCCACCATCTTTCTTTGCATGCAAAGAACCTGCAAACCCCCCCCCCCTCCCCCACCCTGGTCTTTTCCTTAAGCATACTTTCTTTCCTCTAAAATGATGTACCAATCTTTGACAAACTGAGCACTGACAGACTAAAAATGTTGTAATTTCTTGTTCCTGAGATACAAGAGTGGAGCTGATACCTGTAAGTGAATAAAGATGGTGAATTTTGACTCGGTAATAAATGTGAAAGGTGAATTAATCTACATGACATGTGCATGGGACGAAGAAAAAATCTGAGTCCCCAAGAGGAATCAACTCAGATTTTTTCTTTGTCCCATGCTCGTGTCATGTAGATTAATTCACCTTTCAAGAATGGAGCTGACTGAATTTAGTAAGTTGGAACCCAAGATCCTAAAGCTCTGTTGGAACCCTGGAACCTTGTAAAAAATCAAGACTATTTATAAATTGAAATACATCAAGACAAACTACCCTTGTTGCCTGTCATATATTGCTTTTTTAGGTCATGTCAACAGTGCTTATTAGACTTATTCCAGGACGCATCTTATATGGTTTATCAGGAGTTTTGATAGCAATGCTGTATCAATACCTCCTCAGCAGCGCAGGTTTGAGGGCATTTATTCTGTATGGTAGCCATGGAAATGGTTCACGCCAAGGAATTGTGGATGCAAACCGAGAAGGTCTTTGTTCTTGTGCAGGATATTTAGCTCTGTACCTGATTGGTGTTCAGTTAGGAAGGTTTCTCTTTCAGAAACGGTGAGAGTTAAATATCAAGTCAGATATCAACCTCAAATGAACCAATCATATTTGAACTTAAGCACCAATTTTTGAAATGCTTGTTTGCATTCAGAATTTCCCAGCTCAGCACTTTCAAAGAGTCAAAGAAATGTTATATTGTGCCTCTGTTTCAAATTGAGTCCTTTTGCAAAACCTTTGATTTGCAAGAAAATGAACTTGTAGGCAGAACACATTTTCATTTCAACAGTATTGCACAAAGGGTCTTGTTTTGACACAGAATCAAAGGAAACTCAAAAATGGCATATTGAGTTTACTTTCAAATTATATATTTTATTATTATTATTATTATTGGAATTTTAATGACTAAAAAATGTAGTCAGTTTCCGGAGTGCAAGTGCTTCAAAATGCTTAGTTCTATTTACTGCACAGTATACCCAGGCTATAAAATCTTGGTGGCTGCTTTTGTTGGTAGACCTGGCCATAGAAGCCTTTAAGTTTAATAACAATGATGCCAAAATATAGTATGTTAATGTTGCTCGAAATCGTTGTGTCTTTGTGTTTAGATTCAGGTGTGATTCTTTATAGTGTAACAAACTCAATTAATGAAGATGTCAATGTATCAGTGGTCAATGTAAGGGGGTTTTGGATATATGAAAAGGATCATTACAGTTTATGCACATGCATGCATGGTCGCTCAGTGGGAATGGAAAATAATGTTATGTTCTTGTTCTCTCTTATAGAAACACTTTGGGACAATGGATTAAAGCCTTATTTATATTAATTGCAGTAGATGTCTTGTTTTACCTTTCCGTTTATGCATCAGAACAATTTATCAGCCCTATTTCCAGAAGGATGGCAAATTTATCTTTTGTACTCTGGCAGGTACAGTTTACTATATGTTGCATTTAGCGTAATCGTTCTTCTGGGCATCAGTATTTTTTATAGAAGCAGTATGTTTGCTTCAGTGGACCATAAATCCTTAATTACGCCCCTTAGAAATTTATTCCTTCATAAGAGGAGGAAAGTATGTCAAAAATATGGGGTTAATGGTTTAAGATTTCATGAGTACATATATGTTCACTTTATATTTAAGGTATCATGGTAGGTGGATTTTTATGAAAAATGCGAAAAATCTTTTTTCGTTATTCAAATTGAGAAGACTCAGAAAAATAATTTGCAAAATGAATGGAGAAAAAAGCTTTTTTACTTTTTACAATAAAGGAGAAAAATTAGTTTTGAATCTCATTACGTGTTGACACCTCTAATTAAAATTCACCGCCAGTTGTCACATGTAATTCGAATTGCGGTGTGATATTTTATTTGCGCACGCGATCTGTTCTCGATCTGGTTATTTCATCGCAAGTTAGCTTTCGTTATTGTCAAATTTTCTTTATGTCCGGACGAAAACCCGCAAGAAAACTTCTAGCCCATTTTCGTCTCCGAAGAAGCCGAAGAGGTGAAAATCTGGTGGAACCAGCAAGTTCAGCGTCGAACAAGATCTTTGGCTCCTGATCTGAGCGATCGTGGGTCGCATTGTTTTAAACTAAGAAGAATGGTTGAAGGAACTCGAGGACACTAGTCCCGCCAATGAAGCTGAAGGTCAAAATACAACAAGTGTTGGTCAGTCGCACGAAATTGCTGGAGAACGGACGCGATTCCGAAACTTCCACCGCGAGAGAGTCATGCACAGGTATAGATGTAGACGATGTAGAGCTCGAGATTTCCTCTTTTTGGCTTCACGAGGCATGGTTTCAAAAAATGTCTGGAGAACGAAGAAGTCTAAACTCGAACAACATGATACCAATGCTGCCGACGGAATCTTTTTAGTAAAATAAATCATCACGGCAGTTTAAAACCTTAGTCGTTTTTCGCTTCTCGGACGATTTCACTGCAACGTAGACGTCTGTTTATTTCAAGTGTTCATGATCCATTGTTGTGGTAAACTGACCCATGCCGACATCTGTCAGTGCGGAGGGGATTTTAACACCTAATCATACCAATCTCGTAAAACGTTTTTCGTCTTTTTCTCGATAAAATAAAACTGTATACAAGGATGATCATTTTTAGTTCGTTTACGCGCGTCTTCCAACGAAATTGGCTGAAAATCGGCAGGTATGTTCCAGGTTAGCTCCTACGGAAAAGGGTGTCGGGCTTTGTTTAATTGCGCTTCCGATTCAGAGTTATGGCCTCATTAGTGGAAGGAAACAGCGGCGTTCAGAATATCAAACTTTAGGAGGGGGGGGGGGGGTGTAGAAAAAAAAAACCAGGCCACATCTGGAAAATCGCAGACGCCTTTTTGAGGGTGATGTGTGAGAAGATATTTCCGATGTTAATCGCGCCGCTCCGATAATTCACGTGCTGAAGCGAACCAGTTTTAGCGAAACAGTGTTTCTAGATATTTCTTTGCATATCACTGCGACAGTAACGTTTTAGAAAACTTCAAAAATATGATTGTATTCTATAACTTTTAAGCTTTCAGAAAATGTATAGGTTGATAAGGTTTTCTTTCAAAGCGCCAGGGTAAGAGCGCGATTTCCAAACACTGTCAATATTTTCTTCAACCTCACATTTTAAATTTCACACCATGTATGAAGCACTTTCAAATTGGAGGCCAAAAGTACATTCGCTGTTGTCTTAACCCCCCTAATACACATATGGAAGCTCTTGACCTTACTTGTTCCTTTTCAGGTGGCATACAACATCCAGCTACTTTCAAGTTTCTTGCTCTGTGATATTCTGATAACCGCTGCTAACCACATAGGTTTGATTGAAGGCGCAGAGACAGGAGGCTGCCAGGCGTGTTATCCAGGAAAAGTGTCAGATGAGAAAAACAAGGCATCACGGGCAGGACCAAAGATGCCTTGCGCATGCTTTATAGCGGCTGTTAACCGCAATCAACTTGTGTATTTTTTACTCGCTAATGTGTTGACTGGACTCGTGAACTTTTGGGTTCAAACTATTTTCTGTTCTCCCTTGAAAGGTTTTCTGGTCGTTAGTACTTACCTGGTAGTATTAGATTTGTTAATTTCTGTCTTACATTTGCAAGAGAAAACGCTGAAGTTTTAGTGGAAAATAAAGAAAACGTTTCGTTAAATACAAAAATAAACTTGCCACATTTAATTTCACAGTGACTGGCAAGGATTTAGTACACTTGTGTTGCTCTTTGCAACGCCTTTAGCGGAATAACATGTTAACTGTTTCAGTGACGGTTACATCATTCGCCATCGTCAATCTGAATCATCTAAAGGAACCTCTCAAAACTTTTTTTTACCAGCAACGGAGTCGGAGTTTTAATCACAAGCCCGGCAGCCGGTTGATGCGATCTAGTAAATATCAAACCAACGGAGTCGGAAGCAGAACACTGACTCAACCCACGACTCAGTTGCTTATGATCTACACTCTAACTTCTGTTAAGCGGCCACAATCTATCAAGCAGCCGTTGATCTGAAATCAAGCCTACTGTTGATCAAAGTCCCGCAATTATTGTCAGTAAAATACTGTAAATAACATAAGATGAATATGATTAGAAATTCAAGATTTGGCTTGCTAAATATTGAAAATACAAGATTTGGCAATTCAAGATTTGACAATTCAAGATTTGGCGATTCGAGATCTGGCCATAGTTAACCATGATCTGGCAATTTAATATTTGTAACTTCAACTACACTTAAGACTGTTAGAGTCCCAAGCGCAAATTTCTAGCATTGTTCTGACAATTCTGCTTCCGGTTCCGACAATCCGGAAATTTAGTTCTTTTTTTTTCCACTGGATCTTAAGCGACGGATCGGAAGAAATTACGACTCCGTTGTTCGATTAGGTTGCAAGTGATGTTACGAGCCCGATTCTGTTGCTAGTAAAAACCAGCCTTCAGAAAGATTTATTTCATGTCAGTGGGTTCACATCAGAGGGTTGTTTTCGATCCAGTCTGCTTGTTTTATTCACGGCAGCAAAAAAAGCTAATGACTTTACTTGTTAGTGGGTCTGCAAATCTCTTGAAGGATCTCTCGTAAGCTCACTCAATGAAACTTCTAAGTTGTACTTTTTTTGTGAAGAACTCTTGTCCTGAATCTGCCAACCTTCCAACAATGCATTGTCGGCTGACATGATAGCGCCCTGTGTCCACCCCCTGTAGGGATTGTACGCGTCTCCTATGACAAAGACATCTTGTTGCGGAAAAGGTCGTTTCGCCCAGTTACTGACTTCTGAAAGAGTTATGCTAGAACCAGGCTTCTGAAAATGCCTAAAGTACAAAGAAGTAACATAATTACACAAAATGATTTTGAGTTTGGTATCTGAGTTCAAAGGGATCGCAGGAATCGGTTTGCATTCGACGACTGAGGAGAACCTAGCGTTAAATTCCGAACGTTACTTTCGGATTTAGCAGCTTTTATCAACTTTAGGGGTCGTTACTTGCATACCACATTTCGACCAATCCAAGAACGTTTTCAATATAGAGAGGGCTGTAAAGGGAGCTTTGTTCACGACATGTTAAGTTACGTTGGACCTACGTTGAGGTTGCTAATGCACTTTTGTTCACGAGTGAGATATCAAGTTGAACACGAGAAGCAGAGATTCCATATCTAAAAGCAGCCATGTATTGTTGTGATTTTGATATTCGCGATTTTGCTACCCTAATGAAACAGCTTTTTGTTCAATCATATACAAACTATAGTATTATACCACTGTTAATAGACTTGGCATAGGAGTTAAAATCATGGTCTACCTAGAAACAACTCTCCAGCTTAGTGGTAAGAGCGGGACTTGAACTGGCAATATCTCAACTCTATTCAAGTGTTAAGTTTCAACTTTTTTTTCTAATCCGGCGCCCTAACCACTCGGTTAAGTTGAGTCCACATCCAAGGTAAAGCAGTTCTTATTCTTGGACTCACCAGGCTCCCTTGTCCCAATATTGATAAACCGTATCCAGGGGATCTGGCACTGGTCCGCCAAACTTGTACTCCAAAGCTCTTTTTAGCTCTCTGTCCACAGCTGACTTAGATATACTCAAAATATCTCCCCACTTCCTGCTACAAGCACCATCCGTGTACATTGTGTGGAGAACGGCTTCACCGTTAGGGCCACTCCCTCTTAATAAGAAAGTAGAAATTTGTTTTTACAGGGTACCTTTGAAGTAATTACTAAATCTCAAATTTTACTGGACAAGGTGAAATCAACATTAAACAGTAACAAAAACTGAGTTAAGGTTATCGCCGATTTTCGCTTTTAGATTTCCCGTGCACCGCCATTTTGGATTTTGTTACGTCATGCGGTTGCCGCTATTGTTAGGAAGCAGAGCATCTTTTGTATGAAGCAATTGGGCAACCATATGACGTCATGTAATCCAAGATGGCGGTGCGCGGGAAATTTAAAAGCAAATATAGGTGATAGGCAAACCCTATTTTGCCTGACACTAATACCTTCTCGCTGGGCGTTCATCCAAAATTTGAAATAAGATAGTATTTCCTACGATTAAGCGTCCGTTTGCTTTAAGAGTCGGACATCACAGCGATTTTCACTTACGTGACGTAAAACCAAAACCAACCTGAGTAATCACTGGCCAATCACAAAAGACAGAGACAATCAAATGAACCAATCAAAACTGGGCAAGCGCACAAAAACGTACGCGTTTAAGTCACGATTGGTTTTTGTTTTAATTCTGATTGGATGAAAAAGTGGTGCGAGTTTTCTAAGTCAATCATGTAGCGTGGTAATAGAAAAGCAATTATTTTTCGACTCTCATGTAAAACTTGCTCTAAGTATTAGCTCGCAGGCTCTCTCTAGCCTGCGCGGCAGGCCGTGGAAAGGGAGGAAAGTCAAAATAAGTCAAAATAAGTCAAAATGACCGCGATCCTCCCGCGTCCGATCCTCTCGCGTTTCACGCGCTCGTCTTTCCCCTTCCCTCCCCTTCAGACGCCTGCCACGCAGGCTAGGCTCTCTCATAACGTGTTATTGATGTTTCCGTGTTATCTTGTACCTCTGTTTGAAAACGAGTCCTTGTCCAAAACTTTTCATATAAAAATGATTTTAATTTTCATAAAAAAATAATTTTTTGGAGGAAGAGATTTTCATATGAATTGTTTCGCACGAAGACTTGTTTGGACATAAAAGGCAACTCGGAAATGGTCTGATATGAAAATATTGTATTTTATGCAGTTTGTGAATTTTTGATACTAGCACTAATCATGCAAAATCAGCCCAAACCTGTAAGTGTTTAGTCACTTTCCTTCAAAGGCTATTACTAGTACGGTACAATCTAGCTATTTTCCTAAATCACACTTGTCAAGGAAAATATCATCATTGCGGAGGCAAATAAAATTACAATTACCCATAAGGCAGTGTGACTCCTAGGCAGTTGCTGTTAGAAATAAATTTCTGCCTCGGTTCCAGGGTGAGGTTGGTGACCATGCTGTTTTTCCACCAAGCGTCTTTGTATACCGCTGCTCCTTTGAACGCAGGCATGCTAAATATTGATTGGAACGCAGGCTCCCGATGAATTTTTTCCGCTACGTTTCCTTTGATTTTCATGAAAGCGACAGGATGTGTCGCAATGACGACCTTTTCAGCAGAAACAGTCAGCTTTAAGGTTGTTATAATGTACTTTGTTTTGATCTCTTCAATAGAAAACACTTCGCTATTCTTGTACAACTGCCCTCCATGAAGCTTCACTGAAGACATCAGTGCGTCTATAACTTCAGACATGCCTTTTAACGGTCGCTGATGTTTGCTTGAAATAGGCAGCTTTAAATATTCTATATATTGCGCCGGGCTTATGGGCTCCGTATAGTCTCCTTTAAACCCGTATGCGTCAGATAAAAATTCCGCCCCCTCCGGGGTGAGATAGTACGACATATACGAATCCACTGAAGCGAAAGATTGTGCAGTGGACACATACTCGTCTGTGAAGGCATAGCTTGCCATCTCGTTTCTTGTCATGTTCTTGAATTTTCCTGTGTTCAGCGTAGGAAAGGCTTGGCTTTTGATTGTCATACTGTTATTAGCAAATATCCCGCGGGTTTCTTCTATACTCGGATAATGATAATCCCACTTGATGGTCGAAATGTTCAATCTCTGAATAAGATTTCTAAAAACAAAAATTTTAAAACTGCTGTAAGGCTATAAGGCTATCTGATATTGAGACATATAGGAGGGTAAGTGGTGTGCCCACAGACCCTCTATTTTGTTTTGAGTTCGCCAAGATTGTAAGCAAAAGTATTAACCGCAGGGAGCTTAATCGAAAAAGAAACCTCTGCGGACAGACCAGAGGGTGAGCGACATATATGACTATAGTTCAGTAGGTCACACTAATGTCACGCCATGTCGAGAACCAGAGGTAACGCTAGAATGGTCTAGAATTACCTTAGTTGGTCACCTTTATCAATATTATACTGGCGAAAAAGCTGTACTCTTTATATCATTTACGATATGGGGTAAGTGCTAGAGAAGGACTGCATAAAACCGACATTGGCAAAGTTAATTTCCTCAGTAACCTGAGTAACTAATTCATCGGCCTCATATAGATCGTTTTCACTGTCACGCATTAAAAAAAAATAAATCGGAAACCATTCAGTGGATAAAGTCAAGAAATTGTGATCTTATAGGATATAAATAAACCAGACTCTTCACCAGGTTTTACGTCTATGCGGTTTACCAAACCGCAAATATTCGACGAAATGTTTCGCAGAAATTTACAGAGCTCAGTACGGAAACGCCATGTTGGTGCACATCAGATGTGCACCAATATGGCGGCCGGAATATAGTGTAAACATCTGGAAGTTACTTTGGCTATTTAGGTGACTGATTATCAGTACTTAACGAAAAAGCTTTTACATAAGCACTTTTCCTAATGCTCTAACTTCTAAAACAGCTACAAATCATGAGATAGGTATATATTTTTCGATCGTAGCTTTGTGTCACGCACCGCCATAACTCTGAAATTAAAGTGGTAAACAGATATAACAGATATAAATATACCGTCTCTTATGACTGATGAGGATAAAAACTTTGGTGGCGCTTTAGGACCTTTAGTTTCGAATTTTAGAAAGCGATGACGTCACGTATATCTGATGCAACCAATATTAAGCGCCTTATAACGGAATATTCGTAAAGGGTACATCAAGTTAACTGAAAGACGAAATACTTGCATCATGTTCGTAGCATCACTAACAACCCGCCAAGCTCCTAATCCTGAACAGGAAAAAAGTAATTAGTAATAATTATCAGTTATCGGAGACCTATTTAATCAATAACACTGGTTAATTTGGATGTGAGATACCCAGACACCTTTGCAGCCCCCCCCCCCCCCCCCTCGCCAACCACCCTTTTGCACGTTGTTCTGTTTTTTGTATCAAAGCACAGTTGTACCTCACAAAGCATCGTTTTTTCGTTCGTTCGTCGTTAGCTCGTACGTTCGTGAGTTCGTTTGGTCGGTCGGTCGGTCGAACGGTCGTTCGTTCGTGTGCTCACTTACTCACTCTGGCGCTCGTTCGTTCCTTCGCTTGCACACCCGGTCGCTAGTTTCCTCGTTTATTTCTTACTACTAAGTGGTACTTTACCAACACTTATATCAGGGGCTTGAGGAAACCAGTAATCAAATATCCTGCCACCAAATCGATCTTCTTTCTCAAAAACACAAACGCTTGTCTCTTTCTGTTTCCTCAAGAGTGTTTCTGCCATATACAATCCTGATAAACCTAAAAAAGGAATAAGAAAGAAAGGAAGATAACCAGAACAAATCAACAAAGAACGTGCTTGAATAGGCTCCAGTTTATGCAGGCCTAAATATTTGGAACTTTCGTTGGACGAATTAACTGGTTGGAGAACTTTCTGGAAACTCTTGAGTTCTTTCCTGGTTTGTTTCACTAATTGCAAGTTTTTCGGGTTCCATTCCCCTGTCAGACCAATCACATGTCTAATGATGGAATATTTTTTGAATACCGTATGAGAGAGGGGGGGAGGGGTGGGTATTTTAAATGAGGGCTTCGTTTCAATCGTAAACGGGCCAACGCATATAAAACAGACGTAACAGACTGCTTAAAAAGTTTTTTCATTAACTAACGCATCTAGACAAGAAGGAATCGAACAACAGCACTGAAAAAAGAATGATAGCGGCAGTGGACACAAATAGCATATAGTTGTTTTCCCGATTTAAAATTTGAAATTCCAGAAGAAAGAACACGGGCTAGAGGAGGGAAGGATGGTGACATTAAGCCTCATACCTTTCGTTTAGACGGCAGAAACTCCCTTCTTCCCGTTAGCCAGAGGTTGGGAAGAAGGTAGACGCTTGGCACGATGTTTTATTGTGTCAGCAGACCATTTTCGAATTCTCGGTATTGTATGGCCAGTCTAGCAGTACCGAGAATACGAAAATGGTCTACTCAGTACTAGAGCGAGATCTGGGCACATACCTCCTCCGATAATGGCTACGTCGCATTGCAAATTACGTCTTAAAGTCTGTTTTTCATCTTTTTCAGGTCCTGTTCATAAACCAAGCAGGTGAAAAAATCACTGTTTACTTAACTACCTAGCCAACTGGCGGGAGGCAGACCAGTTGGCTATTTACAAGCATGACCGAGGAGTTGAACTAGGGTCCACTGAGAAACAACTCCAGCTAAGTGGTGAGAGCGGGAATTGAACCCGCGACGTCCGGATTTCAAGTCTGGCGCCCTAACCACTCGGCCACGCTACCTCCTTATTTAGGATCTTTGTGGTTACTATAGTAACAACAGCATAAAACTAAGGACCTGGAGTTGCTCAAAATGGCGAGAAATCCAGGAGGAGGCTTCGGAACAATCGTCAAAACCCAATCGTGCTTTTTTGTGAATTCATGATATACAGAAATGTGCAGTAGGCGGAGTGGTTCGGGACAAAAGAAAATTATAATGAAGACAAATATGGTCGAAAATCAGCGAATGTTTTTTCTGAGTTGAGGCTGAAAATCAGCGGTCTTAAAATCATTATGTTTCAATTAATTTGAAACTCCGGGATTACGTCGAATATGGATAAATCTCATTGAGGGCCAAGTCTAAAAAATATTCATCGAAGTCCCGCCTAATGGCGGGGTTTAATAATTGTAGGGGTAATGTTTGATGATATTTACGCCAAGGCTTCTGAAATTCAAGTTGATACCATTTAATCAGTTCTTGTGGACATAGTTTGCAATAATATCTTTAACCTGCCTTTTTTGTTGAAACTTCACCCGCAATTTTCTCAAAACCGCTCTAGTTCTTTAGGTCTTAGATACCGACGTCGTATTTCCAAAATATATTATCCCTTAATGCCACGGTATTCCTTAACAAAACCGACCAACTGCGGCACAATGTTTATTTAACATGCCGGCTAATAAATGAAGAAAAAGAACGACTCAAGTTGGCGTTAACCCTTTAATATTAGGATAATTCAAAAAGCGATCTTTAAAAGGTTGGGGGAGCACTGTCTTGCGTAAGGCTAGCCTGTACGACTTCTTGCTCTTGTGTGACAAAAGAACCTCACTTATCTCCCCAACACTACGAGCTGAATTCGTTCAAGAGTATCGTTTAGCAGGCGATGTTCAAAGGCAACGAGGTCAACAAGCTTGGGGAAAGTCGCTGCGCAGACTTAGCCAAAACACGTAGTAATAGACTGCAATAATATGACCAACCCCGCCTCTAAAGGGAGGGAGGGAGGGAGGGAGGGAGGGAGGGAGGGAGGGAGGGAGGGAAGGAAAAATTTACGATAGTTTTAACTAACTACGCTGTACAACAGAACACTGAAGTGAACTATGAACAGTTTGTTTGAGCTTATATAGCTAGACTAAGTCACCTCCATATTTTCACTCTTGTCTTGCATGTAAATGATGTCAGGGACGCGGTCTAAAGAGGGGGGTGAATAGGCTTTCGGATCGACGGATTTGGCCATAAAAGGAGCACGGATTGTGGATTTGTGCGGAAAATCGAGCGGATTCGCGGATTTTGAAAACAGAGTGGATCGTGGATCAGCTCTAATTTTTGACGCGGATTCCGGATTGTGCTGTCTTATGTTCGGATCTTGAGTCCTAAACGAAATTTGGATCGCAGATCTTTCTTCAATTCAGCCTTGGTCGGAATGTTAATGAGTTCATCCAAATTATTTTTTCTTTTTTTCGAAAGAAGTTCATTAAAACTCAGGTGCGAGACTGCACTGTGTTATTGTCATTAAGCATGTTGTCTTCTTTACTATTTGTGTGAAATTAACAGTGGCATTCGGATATACCAGTTTACCTTTGAATCTTTACACTTATGTTTTCGGATGTGGTTGTGGTTTCGGATTTGAACAAAAATTTTGGCGGATCTACGGATTTGGCGAAAAAAAGGCACGGATTGGCGGATTTGCATACCCCTATTCACCCCCCTCTCTAAACATCGGACTAATATAACTGTAATATACATTAGATTAATCAGTCGCGTTAATTTACGTCACGATGAAATTTAAATACCTCTTTCGCGAATACACCATTTTGCTAATGATCAGTTCCTTTTGAATTGTGGGTAGATTCAGTCCTTTGTGGGGGCAAACGGCCAGTTTAGGACATAATTTGAAATTGTAATTTTGCTCGTTTGCCCCCACAAAGGACTGGATCTACCCACAATTCACCAGGAACTGATCATTTGCAAAATGGTGTATTGGGACACATTTTTTCCTTCAATTCGCGTTAATTTATTAATTTATTTCGAAGTATCATAATTAGCATTGATTCTTTCAACAACAACAACAACTTAATTCGCTCTTGTACAACAATTTTACGAAGATCTGATTCTGCTTAAACACGTTAGAGAAACTAAGGAAAACCGAAAGATTCAATTCAATCCTGGACGGCTACGAACCGAAGATTATGAGTCCGAGATAATGTCCCAATTTATACTGAAGACGGATCATCCGTCGAGAATGATCATCCGTCTAGTTTTCATACAGGAAGGACTATGAGACGAACTCTCTGTGTGTCGTGTCACTCGTCCCGTGTTTATACCGTGTTTATAGTTTATTGAAAAAAGTCACTGGCTTCTCATCTACAAGTGGTAGTTTTCGTGGATAGTTCGTGTTCTTCCCGCATTTATACGCAACGACGGATCATCAGTCTTGACGAGTTATCCACTTTGATTTGTCTGACAAGACGGACTATCGCGATAGCTTGTCAGGAAGGATGATCCGTCTGCTTGCCCGTATCTATAGACGGATTATCAGACGACCCACCGTTCTTTGCCCAAGCTCGTCCTAGACGGATGATCCGTCTCTAGTATAAATCGGGCCATTCGTATCCAGAATAGCCTGCGAACAGGCTCCTGGAGGAACAAGCACTGAGCAAATTTTTCGGCGCAAAGCGCCTGATAAGAGGAGGCTCCTCTTACCTGGGGCTTCGCGCCGAAATATGCTCAGCGCTTGCTCCTCCAGGAGCCTGTTCGCAGGTTATATCCAGAACTGACTCAGCTTCATTTCAATCTACTTCAGTTCTCGTAGCAAAGTTTAGACTACTTGCTCGGCTTACCTTTACAATCTTTGCGGTCGTCATACTTTAAGTCTTTACTTCCAGGACCAAACATTGCCATCAGAATCCCCATAACAACAAGCAGTATCACCACAACGAGAACACAAAATACCTGCCGCCATGAAAATACCATGCACTTTCCCCTGCGAGCGTGACTCCCTGATTGTGAGCGATATCCTTCAAAAAGCTCCAGTGTATTCTCCGGAGTGTTGTCAGCCATGATTGTGCTCGACTCACAACGAAGTCAAGAAACAAGCTAAATGTGTTTAAAACCATTAACAATACAGGATATCAACATTCTTTGTTTTGAGCGGAAACTTGTTTACATAAATTAACGTGCTGACACGTCCAGTACAAAACCTCCCTTTGCAACGCTTTGTGCCATGAAGTGGTTATGTAAATTAATTTTTTTTTAACATTCCTCGATTTCTATTCGTGATAGTTGACGAGGGCGCATATCAGGTCATATCACGCACTATTAAAATGTTCTCCGATTCTTATTGATTTAACTTGATCATGCGACGCGATAGTGTTCATCCGTGGAGAGACAGTAGGGAGTTTTAGCAATGACTACGGCGAAGGCGGGGGCGAAGCCTTGAAAAAAAATGCATTTACATTTCACCTTCGAATGTCGCAATTGTGTAAACCTGTTCAGTACGCATGTCGGTCTAAATCTTGCTCAGATTAAAAAGCACCGACAGCGTTCAATTCGAAAAGAAGATACAAACAATTAGCCATGGCGGTTCGCGTTCTTCAAAATACGTGGAACTCGGTCATTTTACGTTGTTTTGTAGAGAACGGCAAAGAAATGTACAAAGATTTAAAACGCACGTGCACAGCTATTGTTTTGCTCATTAAAACCTTTTGTTTGGCGACTTTATCGCCGCCGAATTCCACAGTGTATTGGAGGATTCCAAGTATTCGCCAGTGAAGTCTATCACGCAATCCCATTTCCTACATGTCTAGGAAAACGACTGCGTCACGAAGACAAAGAAAGTCTGCGTAGAATGCACAACCAGGGGAGCATCCAATTAAAGTAACGGGAAAATGGGTCAGAAATAAGGGAAAAAACTGGAGGAACATAAAACGATGGTGGTTACTGCGCTGGACTTCGGATCGAGCGATCTCGGTTCAAGCTCTGACCACGATAATTACTTTTACCGCCTGTGTTCATAGACTAGACACTTACACAACTGAGGGGTAACCTTGTGGAGAACTAGAATCCCCATCCAAGTGGGAGTAAAAATACTCCTAGTCGCTTCATGCTACGACAACCGGAGATCGGCTCCGGCCTGATGCCACCAATAAGCTTGAATGCAGACTTTGAATGGAACGAGCAAGAAACACTGCCATCTTAATTAAAACATTCCGTTTTATTTCTTGGAAAATAACTTACTTGGTAATAAGTGATATACAATTACATATAGTTATTTGACCTGCCTAATACAAGTTTTGGAGAATATGTTAGCGTATATAAAATACAGCAGGCGACTTATAGTTCCTTGAAACATATTACAATAGCTTACGTTTTAAAATATACATTTGAAAAATAAATGTCGGTATCATGCATACTTTACATCATTAACTATGTTTACATAAAAGGCATTCACCGGCAAAAAAGGGCAAGGAGGCGGGGGAGGGGAGGGGTGCAATTATTTACATAAAATACATATTAAAATTTTGGATAATATCACCCTTTGTGATGACTGTGTAACATTTAAATACTAAGAACCCGACGAGACAGCCATTAAAAGCTTACACGGTATTTGTTTTGCTATTGCAGACCCTCTCTTGTTTCGCGCTAAACTTCATCGGCAAAGTCAGATACTATATCGAATGACGAATTGGAATCTTGGCGAGAAAAGTTTGGTACACAGTCTTCTTCGGCATCGAAGAAATCATCGTCGTTAGTCGATCCTGCGGTTTCTTCATTTCTCTCACCTTCTCGCTTGATTTGTGCATTCTGCATGAGTTCTTCCTCGTGTAATACTTGCAGTCTGTCCCTAGCCATTCCGTTGTGTTCAATCTTCTGGAGAGCTGCGTGAATTCTTAAATGAAGTAGGCTTTGTAGCAAGTGAACTCGATGTTTCCTAATGGAGAAAAATGCTTCATTTAACTGCTTAACCCGATGGAAGTAGTTTTTTGTTAAGGGACTGTGCAATAATTACCTGGACGGGGGGGGGGGGGGCGGCGCCCCCGGCAAATGGGTGAAATGTGCCCCAAAACTAAGTCATACCCTCCTCTCATCAAAAAAAAATTAATTTCAACCCCCCCCCTCTCTCACATAATGATAATATTAAGGCTAACCCCCCCCTCCTTGAAAGAAGTCTCGACCAATCAACTCGTTCTTTCTTCATCATAAGACCATTTTGCTTTAGATACATTTTCAGCTGCTTGTTGGTGAGCGCTTTCACGGCTTTTTCGATTGTCCAAGAAAAAAGCGGAAGAGTGTTTCATTCTCTTACCTTTTACTGGCTTTTGCATCGAGGAACTCAATGTACTGTACATAACTTTTACACGCAGTACTGGGAACATACCTCTTGCAAAAACCTTTCTTCAGAAGAGAGCAATTTCCCCTCATTGAACAACGAGAGCTTTTGAATTCCAGACGCTTTGTCGGAGAAAGATATCATTGAGTACTTCCTGTCTAACTGAGCTTATTCTGGACTGTTTTGAAGCTCAATTTAATCATACTGTTTTTATTTTCCACACTTTAAAATGAGATCTTTTGAATTTCAGAAGTTTTGTTGGAGAAGCTGAAAAAATTAAGGACTTTCTGTCTGACAGCTTATTCTAGACTGTTTCAATGAAGCTCAATTTATTCATACTGTTTGTATTTACCATACTTTAATAAAGATCTTTTGAATTCCACAAGCTTTGTGGGAGATACTGAAAATAATATTAAGGAATTCCTGTCTGATTGAGCCTTTTTTGAGGCTCAATTTAATTTGTGTCTTATTATATCTCTAAGTTAGTACGCGCGCTGTGATTGGCCAATTTAGCGGGCCGTACTCTCCTGCACGGACCGCTAAAATTTAAAGTTTTTTCTTTTGCATTGTTGCCAAACTGTTGCGTGATTTATCGCCAAATCTTCTCAACTTATATAGCAAATAAAAGTTTAAAGCTTTCTTTTACTCAAAATTGTGTACTAAAGCGTGCTAATGACTTAAAGACGATTTAAAATTGATTTGTTTTGCTTTCGACCTGCTTCAGAAATTTGAAGCCGTCCCGCAAATACCAATCACCAATCAATACCAATCTCGTTTTCTCGGTCCGTACCGTAATTTACGGATCCCCGTTTTTCCCCTACGATTTATGGCCCGCACGCTTCGCGCTTGGGCCATAAATCGAAGGGGAAAGAACTCGGCCATAACTTACGGTACGGACCTCGAACTCGGTTAGTAAGACGTATTTATTTACCATACTTACTGCTATTAAAATTTCATCAGTTGGGTTTTTCATTCTGCTAAATTAAGATGGCATGTGTGCTAACACTGGCATCTTTCTTTTTCATTGAATAACATTCTAGTGTTTAATATAAGTTTCCTGTTTTATTAAATCCTAGTGCAAATAAAGTAGCACTGTTTTGACATTATAACAGAGGCATTCCTTTCCTACTGCATGACAGATAGGAAAACAACAGTTCATAGATCAGAACACCTTAGAGTTGATACATTTGTCAGTTTTATTCCAATGTTAGTATTTATATTTGAACTGTAGTAACTCTTCCACTACTTTTCCAGTTTGCAAAAAGGAATGAAAAAGTAATGCCCCCTCTTCTGTATGTATTAAATTTGACATCCAACCCCCCTATCTCTTGTTGCCATTTTCTCCTATGCCCCCCCTCTAATTTCCCAAACCCCCTCCAGATAATTATTGCAAGTCCCTAATGTCGTGAAATAACACGGAAATTTTCGCATCTGAACACTCGCAACAACCGAAAATAATGCAATGAGCTTATCAAAACTCGAAGAAGAATACGCAACTCGTGCCTATCGCAGGAAAACATTGAGACAATGGTAAGAGCGAAAAAACAAGCATGCAATCAGTGGTGAGCGCGGGAAAACAAGTGACCGATGGCCGGTAAGCGCGCGAAAACACTAAACCAATCATAAGCGCAGGAAAACAAGAAACCAGTCGCAAGTGCGTAGGCAAATACAAGCAACCGATGGCAAACGCACGCGAAGTCACCGTTCAACAGCTTTTACTTTCTTCCCATTAGTTTAAAAGGAAAGCGCTTAAAAATAAACGTGATGATTTGAAAGCGGTATAGTATTTATATTCAATACCTCGCCCGTTCCAAGTATTCTTTAGCTCGATCCAGGTCCCATTCGTCCAGATACAGGAACCCAATCTCTGCGCATGTGTAAGGGGCGAGGTAGAAATCCTTTTTCAATTCCTTTGATCTGAAAGAAAGAGAAAGAAGAAAAGTTCTATCCTCGTTCTTTCTTTGAAGTGAAATTGAAGAATGATCATCGGAGTTAATTTTCCAATTTAAGCAATTGGAAAGAAGAAGCCTGAAAAAAAACAGGGCTTCAACGGGATGATTTTTTCAGGCTTCTTCTTTCCTATTGCTTAAATTGGAAAATTAACTGCGATGATCATTCTTCAATTTCATCTACAACCGCAGTTCAAATATGAATTATTTCATATATATTTCACATCATTTCTTTGAAGTCTTTGCAGGTACTGAGCTGCTGCTATTGCTGTGTTTATTTCTACCGGTTAAAGCATCCTCATAAATATTTACTGAGAAACACCACACTAAGATCAGGCTTGCAGATTAAAATATACATAAAAAGTAAAGGAAATTCTCTTTGATCTGTTACAACGTGAAGATGACTATGTTGAAGTCTCCCAACTGATACAGAAGTCTCTAGATTAACACAGTTTATCAATAGCATTCTAGTCGCTTGTGTATGTGCCCAATACACTGAACATTTCTTTGTTTTCGGTTACCTGTAGTTGTTTCTGATGTTTCACTTGTACCTTTTATGTTATTTTTCTTTTATTTTCTTTGCTTCTCTTTTAATATAAACTCTTGCCCCCAGTTGCGGGAGCAAGGAATTCTTGTAACTCTGTATAAGTAAAGAAAAATATTCAAGACTCACCGATTGAAAGCGTTTCTCAAGCATTCCATTGCTTCTTTTCTCTTGTTGAGACAGCGATGGCACATAGCTTGCAGTAGTTTACCCAAGCAGTAGTCGTCCACATAATTTTTATTCTCATCTAAAATTAAAGCATAAAACTGTACGATAGTAAATTGTTCAAACACACAGGAGTAAACAATGCAGAAAATCACTGACTGGGATTCGTCTTGATGTAACACTGGATGACCTACAACATTTACAAGGTTCTTTATGATTGACTAAACGAAACAACATATAGAACAAAAAGTTCTAAGAACAAAAGAGGTGTAGATTAATAAGAGCGAATCAAAATGCAAAAGTAGGGTCGATCAACTGCTAAATTCTTAGAATTAGCAACAAATAAATTTTCAGTTATCACAAACGAGAATTCAGATTTCGATTTGGGACTACTTGTGCTTCAAGTGACATCAATACATTCCAACCGCTCAGTCAGACACCTACGGATACCAGTGGCGGATCTAAGGGAGGGGCCCAGGGGGGCCGCCCCCCCCCCCTATTTTGGGTGAAAAAAAAGGAAATGACTGAAGAAGCAAACCCCGGTTGTTCAATTGATTTGTGGCCCCCCCCCCCCCCCCTTTAGCTCAAGGTCTGGATCCGCCACTGGATACCTGCATGGTAAAGACAGCAAGTTAACTAAATCCCAGCGAAACCAGATTTTATATATAATCTCTGCCCTAAAATGCAGACACTCGGCCTTGGCCACTAAACGAAGCTTGACTGTATTAGTAGTAAAACCACAAATCGATTGAATCACTTGCCTTTTGTTTGCTTAAGCTTATGCAGAGAATTCTCCACTAGTTTCATCAGAGCTTGAACTAAGTCTGGTCTATGACCGAGGACCTTAAAGCCATTCCATATGTACATAAGCTCCTGTTTTAAAATAAGGCGAGAAGGAACAGGTGCAAACTTTAATTTCACTGCCACGCAAGTAAAGAACGTTAAAATCAGAAGAAATGAAAAGCACTGTCCGAGATAAGCTCCTTGAACAACACGACCTAAAAGTGAATGTTGCTTAAGCTTTCAAATTTCTGAACGAAGCCTTAAACCCTGGCCAAACGGAGTAGGGTCGATCCCCTGGCCAGGCCTTGCGTGCACTTGCGTTGACTTGCGATGACTTGCGCTAACTTTGGTCGAGATCAAATTTGCACGCAAGTCACAGCAAGTTTCCCACCGTTTGGCCACACAACCTAAGTCAACGCAAGTTGAATGACGTCCATTTGCCTATTATTAACCAAAGAAATAGAGGATAGTCTACCTAAAAATATATTTGTTGGTGACCTGCGTGTATTTGCGAGGAAACTTGCGAGTCCGTTTGGCCACCCAACGCAAGTCTCTACGCAATTTCTAACTTGCGTCCACTTGCGACTACTTGCTGGTCCGTTTGGCCAGGGCTTTAGCGTGTGACCATTCAAATAAACGCTATTGAGCTATAATTTCATGTGGTACAGTTTATTATGATGTACAAGGTGGTTCTACCTTTTTAAGTCTGTGGATAAAACTCTAGTGTGACCATTCAAATGAAAGCTATCGAGCAGTACTGTCACTGTTCATTATGCTGTACAAGGTGGTTCTACCTTTTAAGTCTGTGGATGACACCCGTGTGTGTGACAATTCAACTGAAAGCTATTGATCAGTGCTTTCATGTATGTGATACTGTTTATTACGCTGTACAAGGTGTTTCTAACTGTGGATAAAACCCTAGTGTGCGACCATTCAAATAAAAGCTATTGAGCAGCACTTTCGAGTTGGTTTTAACATTTAAGTCTGCAGATAACACCCTTGTGTGTGACCATTCAAATGACAGCTGCTGAGCAGTTTTTACATGTGGTATTGTTTATTACGCTGTACAAGGTGGTTCAAATAGAATAGGTTCATTTTTTTTTTCAGTACTGTTAGAATATTCTTTCCAATTCTGAACTGTGGTATCCTTGATAAAGAAAGGACTATCAAGTACAGCAGTGTGTCTTGTGAATGACTGTAATCACTTACCACTCCAGGAAGAAAAAGGCGGCCATTTTGTTCAAAATACTTGTTCGCCTTGTGGATAGCAAAATCCTCAAATGGAAGGGACTGTCCAGCGATTCGCTGCTTAAAATCTGGAAGATGTCTTTACAAAGGAAAAAAGAAAACTCTTTATTGACGACTGGGAATAGACACAAGCAAAAAATCAAAGCCTTTTATGATTCAAAAGTACTCAAGCAACCACTGTCTACAGTGAACTCAACCAAAATGTCAATCTTTGGTGGTCGCTTACAAGAGGTTCCAAATATAGTGATTTGGCTGAGAAACGGCGTTTCGTATTTTTGAACTGACTGGTCGCTAAGGAGAGGTGGCCGCAAACGGAGGTTTATCTCTATTACTATTCCTACTATATGAGATCCTTACAACAATCACAGGTACTTAATCTCCTTCGTAGTTGTAATTTGGATCTTTACTCATCGCTTCTCCCTGATAAGTGACAGACCGACGTCCGGAACGACCGACCTACCGACCGACACGTCCATACACACATTAACAAATAATGATTGCAAAGGGAACTAAGGTACTCCAGCATTCTATCAGTTTGCATCGACAATTCGTCAGTACCCACCTATACTCCTCCCTGGAGAGAGGCATTGAGAGAGTATTGAAGGGTTTTGCCCAGGAATACTTACACCCAATCTTACCTTTTTGGTACTCTCCCCGGCATATCAGTCGAGTTCGGTCGAGT
>CM042757.1:20596688-20599188 GCA_022496165.2 Catalaphyllia jardinei | reverse complement strand
TAAAGCAACAAAAACATTTGTATAGAAGAAAAAAGGTATAATTCGAATAGATTTTAATCCTGGGCTTGCGGTAACCGGCTTCCGAACATTCCTGCCTTGTTTTCAACAAATTAACCTGACATGAGCCCGCGATCCAATCAAAAACCAGCACTTGGTCAGCGGTCAACTTCAAACACACGTGACCTCGATGAGCTGTAGACTGGAGCCCGCGATATGGTCACGTGATACTGGTCAGCAGATACCTTGTTTGACTTTCTTGTTTTGACAGGTGTCAACTGATCATAACAGGGATGTCCAATATCAAAGAAGTACACAGTAAATCAAGGTTGCATGTTTCTGTCAAGCTATTATTTGGAGTATGGCCATCATGTTACGCGACTCCGTCATCGTCGTCGTCGTTATCGTCGCCGTGCGTACGCGCCCACGGGCAATGCCGCTAACCAAGATCACCATGAGAAAATCAACTCATGGGTTTCCATTTCTGTCCAATATGAGAATGGGGCTCCGCTTGGCGGCCCTTCGGGCCGCCGGAGCTCCGCTATAAATTCGTGTGTCTGTCTACTTATTGAAAATGAAAATAAGCCAATGACCGCATGAGAATTTACGCAGTTATTGTAACAAAATTGTTTGCTTTCTTGTGTCGCTCATGCAGCCAAACAGCTGTCCTAACGTTTAATGCACTTCGTGTACTTACGCATAGCACCACATGAGTTCCCAATGGAAAATGTGATGAAACTGCTTTATCTCCGTTTGAACCGAGAAAGAGCTCTTGTATCTATTAATGGCCTGTGAAGAAAGTAACAGAACACAATTCTAAGCACCTGTAGGTTTTAAAAATAGTCGATTGTCTTACTTCCGAGAATCGCGTACTCAATGAGGAAGCGACAAACCTATTTACTACAGAACCGATCATAAATTAAGCAGAATGATGGAACACATTTCCAATCAATTTTCCCGCGCTTATCACTGGCTGCACATTTTATTACGTTTGTCCTCAGTCACACGATTTCTCACCTTTGTCACTGGTTACACATTTTCCCGCCCTTGTTAAGGTAAATAATGTTTCTCCGCACATGTCAATGGTTCCATACTTTCCCATCACTTGCCACTGGGCAAAACACACATTCCCGCCCTTTCCATTGGTTATACACTTTCCCGCCCTTGTTACTGACTACACAGTTTCCCGCCGCCTGCTATTGGTCCACATATACTTTCCTGCTCTTGTCCCCGTTACACATTTTCCTGCTCTTATCATTAATTACCGCTTTCTCAGTGGTTACACGTCTTTCTGTGATTATCACCAAATACACATTACCCACACAAGAATATGACAAATGCGATAATACTTCACTCAAGAAACTCAACTAATTTTTGGGTTTAATGTATTAAATACATAAGATGGCAGGAATCACTTGCCTCATCTAGTTTCCCTCGAACTTGCTTAATACGGCCATCAAAAAATAGAAACACAGATCCCTGGAAAAGACAGTTAAAAACTGTTGATGCTAGACAGGAAAGATTTCACCAACAGTAGAATAGTTTCTGTTTCTTGTTTTGTTTTTTTGTTGTTCCCGTTGTTTTTATTTTTCAGGTGCAAACATGGTATGAAATAACGGGGTATTTACTTATGTACAGTTCAATTTGGAATTAATTTGCACGAGTGGGTTTTCCAAAAAGCAAAAATTGCATGAGCCACTTCGGCGAGTGCAAATTCAGCTTTTTGAAAAACTCACAAATGCAAATTAATTCCAAATTGAACAAGAAACACCATGTGATTTCTTATTAAAAATATAAACATGAAAAAACCGTTTTTTCTCATTCGGGAACACTTTTTTCAAAGTTTCCGCACAAAATTTTTGTCATAATTTTATGCGATATTATTGGCTAAGAAAATTTACTATTGTCTTTCACCAAATCATAATCCGCAGTTATGATCAATGTGTAATTTGCACTGTTGTCACACTCCATGCACTGCTCTCAGCCAATCAGAATCAAGTATTTTTTCCTGTGTGTATAGACCTGAATAAATACCTCTTGAAAATCATCTTATGTGACCCTTAAGTTAAAATCTTGTGAAGACAGCTTTTAATAATCTGAAATATACCTTTGGATATGCTGTTAAAAGAGGCTGAAGAATTTCCTCCGAGTTATCTACATCACCATTGCCATTTCCTAAAACGAAACAAGATCCATGTTTAATAACAGATTCCAGTGGATAACCCTAACAAGTACAGGAACAATAAAACAGCAGGCATCTAACAGTTATGAGACCCCAGGGGTTTATTAACATTTTTAGCAGGGGGGGGGGGGAAACTGGTTTTCACAGATGAGCAAAACTATAAGAAATGAACTTCTTTAAAATTTTATCAGATAAAATTTCCTCTAAATTGTCAAGCCAGGTAGCCAATATCATCCTTCTTCTTTCCAATTGCTTAAATTGGAAAATTTACTGGGAGGATCATACTTCACTTGCATCTATAACCGCAGTTCAATATGAATT
>CM042757.1:20570380-20596678 GCA_022496165.2 Catalaphyllia jardinei | reverse complement strand
TGCTTAAATTGGAAAATTTACTGCGAGGATCATACTTCACTTGCATCATCCTTACAGCTAGTTAATCTGCCTGGTTTCTCGCCCTTAATACACCCCTAAGACCCAGCAGAGAAGTGCTAGCTAAATGTATAGTTTTTAACTCACCTAGATATTGTGTTATCCACATATGGTAGGCTAGCAAAAGCATTGAACACAATGGTGACCTCAAACCCCCACCCCTGCTTCCCTTGTGTAAATTTTTCAAACCTAGAAACTATCAAAATGGATGGAAAATGAGTTAGTCTCAGAATCTGATCTCTTCTCCAAGAGAAACTAGAATGTTCAAAGAGACGTATAAGAAAACATAGCACAGTTGGTATACTATAGAGTTCTAAAGTGTGACGTCACAAAAAATTAAATCTGTGAAATTATGGGATTGGGCGCCATTTTCGAATGGAGTATCCTTAAGAAAGGTTCCTTGCCAAAACTTAGCTCTTAATTGTAATTCCCAGCTGAAATATGATGGATTGAAATTTGATACTGCCCCATATAAATCTCTCTAATTTTGAGTCAGTTCTAAACTGAGAGAACAGAAACAAATTTTGAAGGGTTTGTATGGAATGCCATCAAACTTTGATCCCTTATATCTCTACCGGGAATTGCAATTCGGAGCTAACTTTTGGGATGAGGACGTCTTTTAGCATGGCACCATATCCCATAATTTCAAAAATTCTATTTTTGTAACGTCATCACTTTAGAACTCTATACATTCTGGGTTACTATTTAAAAACTAGAGCTCGAGTTTTATACCAGGTGATAACTGGAGGAACAAGTTCCCAAGTGAGCAACCAGAGTCAATAAAAACTGAAAGAGATCATTCTTCTATCATGCCATTAAATGTGGGTAAAAAAAGTGTAACATTGCACAACCTCATGACATTAATTCCCACCAAAACAAACATATCACAAGATAAGCCAGTCAAAAAAAAAACCATATTTATAGGCATGAAATGAGTACAGAATGCTCTACACAGATGCTGCACTATTACAGTGTACATGTATAACATTATTACCCTGTCTCCTGAAAATCCAACCCACTCTAACAATTTGATGATCATTGGTGGAAGGAGTGATAACACCTGAAAAGAAAAGCATTAAGATTTATCCTGACAAAGTGAGACATTGTTAATTCAGTTACACTCAACATGGCCAGCACAAATGAATGATTTCCATATCTTATCTAATTGGTGTTAACAGCGCACTCTCTCACCAAGTTGAATCCACCAATTCCTAAATGAACACCTCCTTCAAAGTCTTTCTGAGTAGACTGCAGTGAAGATGTTTCATCTACTACCATGTCAAGACAAGTCCTATACAAGACAGTGATACAATAAGAATGTAAAAAGGTGATGTAGCACCTCACTGGTTGCATAAAAAATATTAATGTGATGATGCATCAAAATTTAATATAGTCCAGACTCCAGCAAGTGAACCATGCATGCTGTTCTCTGGAAGAGCCAGGATGCCTTTAAGTGCCTGGAAAAACTTACTTTTTTCCATATCAAGCCAATTCAAGTCATCTTTATTTAGGTAGGGTAGCCCCATCTTCCATAGGCTAGTATTAAAAGAGGCCCTGCATAAAATTAAGACTATGTGACACAAATTATGTACAAGGAGTACAAACATAAGCATAAGTGCAGGGTACCCAAGATTTTTCTGGGAAGCCAAGGTTTTTCTGGGTAGCCAAGATTTTTATGGGTAGCCAAGATTTTGTGGAGTTTTGGGCTCCTCCACTGTTCATATAATTCACCCCAAAAGCAACAAGTTTGTTAAAGGTGCTAAGATCTAAGTAACAGATGACTCAAAACTTAATGACTTTCTGATAACACGACATTAAGACCCTTACTTCTCAAATGTTCCAAACCTTTGGACTAATATTTTAGGAAGACATGAATTATTTCATACTTCATATCCAGGGTTGGACATAAGCACTCGCCCGCTCGCCCAGGCGAGTGTCTAAAGTGTCGGGCGAGTGCAAATCACAGTTCACTCGCCCGTTTGGCGAGTGCGATTTTTCATCGCCAAGAAAGTAATTTAACTGCGAAATAGACGATGTTTTTTACATTCTGTTTTGCCTTTAAATTTCCAAACAGAAAACTTACCATTGACCATTTCTATTTTGCAAAGTTTTATATTCAAAACTGTCCAATAAATTGACGCTGAAGTGCAGCATTGGGATTCGCAAAAGTGTAAACAATAATGGCTTCCTCGTAGTGATAATTACACAACGCATGATACTGCTGGTCACTATCGAGCCATCGGTGATCAGGTAAACATGGCACCCAAGCTGGAACCGCACGTTTGGCCATAAACTGCAAGGATCTCATGAAGATTCGTCAATAAAAAAAGCTATTTGAAATATAAAGTAAGTGCCTCTATTGTGATTTCTTGGGGTTTAAGGTCTTAAACCAGAATTTTTCATTGAAGTAATAACCCTCGGTCCAGCACGTGCTCAACAATGTTGAAAGCGAATTGTTTTTGACCAACGCATGTTCCTCTGGTAAGTTTGAAAATCTGAAGTGATTCCTTGCCAAAAATAATGTGGAAGTATATTTCCGGAGTTCCGAAAGTCGTTGAAGAGGAAAAAAAAGAAAAAAACCCGAAAGCTGCCCATGATTCAAAAGAGTACGAAAGGGATAGGGCGAGGAAGTTTTCGGCGAAATGGCAACTTTGCCGGCCGTGGCTACAGCATTAGTCACGATGGGGTGGTAAACGTTTGGGAGAGTGAAAACTAACCCGGGCGAGTGCATTTTGAGGGTTACTCGCCCGAATGGCGAGTGCTCTGAAAGTTAAGTGTCCAACCCTGCATATCATTTCACTCCTCATGGGAGATATGAACTCAATAAATTGACCTCGCTCCCAATGTGTGGCTTTATAGCCAGTTGGTAGAGCATCACACTGGTATTGCGTTATTCATGTACCATTACTTGATACAATATAAAATATTTTATTAAAGGGACTGAAATATTATAATTATTACTTGTAATTCTGGTAACAGCTCCTGATTTTGAAAGCTCCCCAAACAAAGCTGACAAGATTGTCATCCTATCAGAGAAATATATAATATAAAACAAATGAACATCGTATTAACAGACTTCATCATTTTTGTTACAGTTAAGAACAAACGTGCATCAATTTTTTTCACAATTTAAGCACCTGTCATTACAAAATATTCTGACTTTGCATATCACCAGATTGTGATGAACTCTATCAAACCTGAAAGGCCGTGTTTGACCACAATTCCAACCACCGAGAAGAGAGTTAAAACTACAACACCCAGCAAAGTGTTTTTTTGATCAGATATCCATCATAGTTGATATTTCATTCGTTCAAACTTGTTGACTTATGTACAGGTATGAGTTTGAGAAAATTATTTAAACCAATACCTTGATAAAGGTGAGAAGAGCATCAAGAAAAAGACATTCTATATAACATAGTTCTGCATGTTTTTCCTCTGAAAGACATTAAAAATAGTTTTAATACAAATTTGAGGACATACAGCTCAAATGAGGAATGATGAACATCTTAAATGTACAAACAATTAATAGCTACAGTATTATAAATAATAACTATGAACCCTCAGTGAACTTGTCATAAGAAGAATTCCAAATCCAGCTTGAAAATGTCTCTGACCAAGTTGGCTTTTTGCGGCATCTGCAGAAACAAATTTAGAAAAGGATTACGAAAGTTTTATGGTGCAAGCAGTAAAACAGAGTCTAATCTTATCACAATATGATCTGTATCATGGCAGCTTTCTATTGGTTACACCCATAGTCATGTCTGGCTACAGGTATAAATAAAGCACGATTACTCACTGTAAAAGGACTTGCCTTTAGTGGCGTGCTGTACTCAGTAAGCTTTGATCAAAGGATATTTGACATCATTATAAAGATCGAACATAAATTAAAGGGAGTTGTGGGAACAAAAAAAACGGTATTTATTTACATGCAGTTAAATGCAATTAAACTAAGTTAACTACAAAGAGAAGCTGGTATTTGTCAAGCGGTCAGCGGTCTGCTGTGGGCAGGGCAGGCTCAGTGCCCCCCAGCGTATCGAAGTGGTTTTTGTAGCTGAGCTTGGAGTTATCCTGCCGGTTTTCTTTTGCTTTCATGGTCCTTTTTTTCCTACCTCGCATTTTTGTGGTTAAATTCCTTGTCTTTCGGCCTCGACGGAGCGGAGTTTGTCGTGTTTTCTGTGTTGATTTTATGTCGCGTAGGACGAACAACAGTCTGGCGACAACCATGTTCGAAGGCGACAGCGAAGTTGTTCCATCAACTGGGGTGGACATTGTGTCCTCGGCAGGGTCATCCATCTTACAGGCCGGACAAAACATCAGTACTAGCAGTGACGCATTGGCCCAGGCGTTAACAGATAGTTTACCTGCCATTCTCACCGCGTTATGCAATCACAACGCCGCCCTATCGCAGCCTGCTCCGCTGGACTTGAATCCCGCGGTGATCATCACGTCGTCGCCGGCTCCACTGACGCAAGCCTCCCTCGGTCAGGCCACAACAACAGGTAACTTTATAGTTCTTTTGTTCGTTTCCACCTTTTCCACACTTTGGACGCCTGCTTATAGCTTTTCCTTCCTTCCTCTTCCATCGGGTTCGGGTTCACCGACTGTCAGGGGTGGGGTCGTGTCAGCCTTTCCCGCCATCTCAGTTTTATCGGCGGCAGTCGGAAAAGAGTTGGTAACCAAAATCACAACTGGTCTTTTTGTCGAACTAGCGGATCTTCTCTCCGACAACCTCAAAGCAAACGAGTCTGAAACGCAAACGTTCTTGGAGTGGAAACTCGTGGTCACCCCGGCTCGCAAGAGAATTGTCAAAATCCAGGACATTCTCACTTGGGTGGAGGCGTTTACAATCTATTCCATCGTCTTGTGTGCTTCTCAGCCGGCTAGATGGGCTGATTTATTGCACTACAAGCTGCTCATCATCCAGACGGCCAAAAAATTCCCTGGGAAAGCGTGGCAACTTTACGTCACCGCCTTTCATAAGAATGCAGCCGCTTCAGGTTTGAAGGATTGGTCTAAAATGGACCCCGATCTCTACAATTTTCACACCCTCGTTCAGACCCCATCTTCTTCAGGCACTTCTCACCCCAAGGCCTCTGCTTCCCATTCTGGCCTGGATCATACCCCAACTTCCTCGCAGTTCTGGCACTCGTGGAATGAGGGTCATTGCCGATGGCCCTTTGGCCGCTGTCGGTTCCGCCATGCCTGTCAAGATTGCCAAGGGGATCATCGCAGCGTATCCTGCCCCTATCAGACGTCCAGGGCCACTTGGCATTCCCGGTCCCCCACTCCACTTGGAGGCAAACGTCGACGGCGTTAAATCAGACGCCCCTCAACTTGTAAATAGTATACATACTTTGGACAGTTTGCGTTTCAGTTCTTCACGTTTCAGTTCCTTGTTCTCTGGCCCAAGTCTCAGCCAACCTGGACCCAGTTATCCACTTTCCAGTTCGTTTTGTTTCAGTTGTCACCTCTTCACCCATCCAAGGTTCCCATCCACTCTTTTTGCCTTCTAGTGTATCTTGTTCCAGTTCTAGGCCAGAGCAAGGTGTCTACCCCCTTTGCACCTCCACAGAAATTCGTCTTCCCACATCAGCCATCTCACTCAGTGTTCAAGCCCCACCAACAGAAGTGCCGTACCAGACAGTGGTTTCTCCAAGCAGACCACTTTTTCCTCGTGGCGCTCCTCCTTCGGAACCTTCTCTGTTAGAAGATCATTTCTCTCCGCTCCATCTCCTGGCCATGGTTTCACCCATCAGAGTGGACAGGTTGGAGTCGGAGCTGCATAGCCACCCGGACCGGGCCAAGGTGGCCTATGTTACTTCTGGTCTTCGCAAGGGTTTCCATCTGGGGTTCCACTCTTCATCTATCTCGCTCAAATCTGCCACAAGTAACATGCCCTCTGCCTTGCTTCAACCTTCAATTATCGACTCCTACCTGCAGAATGAATTGCATAAAGGGAGGATAGCCGGCCCCTTCCCTATCCTGCCCCTCCCTCATCGTCACACCAGTCGCTTTGGGGTCATACCGAAGAAGCATCAGCCTGGCAAGTGGCGTCTTATACTTGATCTTTCCAGTCCTGTGGGAGCCAGTGTCAGTGACGGGATTCCTAAGGATGTCTTCTCAGGTCAGTATATGTCGGTGGATGACATCATTGATGGGATTATGACCTATGGCCGCGGGACGCTGATGGCAAAATTTGACATTGAGAGTGCTTATCGTATTGTGCCAGTGGACTTGGATGACCGCTTCCTCTTAGGAATGCAGTGGAGGGGCAATTTCTTCATTGACCTTGCTCTCCCTTTCGGCCTGCGTTCAGCCCTGTACATCTTCTCAGCCGTTGCCGATTTACTGGAGTGGATCGTAAGGCATAATTACCATGTGGCTTTTCTTAAGCACTACCTGGATGACTTTCACACCTTGGGTCCCCCCGACTCACCGCAGTGCGAACAAAACCTCGCCACCTGTATTAAACTTTTCTCGGACTGGGGTGTTCCCCTGCACCCTGACAAGTTTGAAGGTCCATCAACAGTTATGACAGTTCTCGGCATTGAACTGGACTCCCTGGCTCTCCAGGCACGGCTGCCTAAGGAAAAATTTGACCGCATTTCCAGTCTCATTGATGAGTGATCGTGTAAGAAGCATTGCAAGCGAAAATATCTGGAGTCCCTAATTGGAAACTTGCAGCATGCATGCAAAGTCGTCCCACAGGGTCACACATTCCTGCGTGGGATGATTAACCTTCTTTCAGCCTTCAGGAAGGATGACCACCCCATTCAGCTAAACAAGGATTTTCACCTAGATCCCACTTGGTGGCGGGACTTCTTCCGCTCCTGGGATGGTCGTAGCTTCTTCCTGTCCCTGCAGTGGGCTCCCCTGCCTGATTTTCAAGTATCATCTGATGCGGCAGGCACTCTTGGCTATGGAGCTCTCTTCAAACGGGATTGGTTTGCCGGGGCCTGGTCTTCTGCACAGATGCCCTTATCGATAGCTTATAAGGAGTTATTTCCTGTGGTGCTGGCTGCCGCTTTTTGGGGTCCTCGATGGTCATCCAGACGGGTAGAGTTTTGCTCTGACAATATGACAGTGGTTGAGGTGTTGCAGTCCGGAACTTCTCGAGACCCTAACTTGATGGCTCTCCTGCGCCGCCTGTCTCTCTTGGCCGCTCAGCACTGTTTTTCATTTACAGCTACTCATATAGCGGGAAAACTGAACCCTGTGGCTGATGCTCTTTCCCGTTTCAATTTTCAGGAGTTCCATCTTTTGGCGCCACATGCAGCTTCAGCAGCAACCCTAATCCCTGCAGATCTTCTGGAGAAGCTTCAGGTTCTGTGACACAAAAATGCCTTTTCTACCTCTCCAATGGGCTGGCCCCATCGACTCGGCAAGTGTACTCCTCAGCACAAAAACAATTCATTGAATTTTGTCTTCAGGATGGCTGTACGAACCAGGACGGCTCCATTCTCCCAGCCTCTGAGCAAGCCTTGAGATTCTGCTCTCACCTAGCTGATCGTCTCCATCACACATCTATCAAGGTTTATCTCTCTGGCATCCGTTCGCTCCACATAGATAGGGGTTTCAGCGATCCCCTGGTTAACTGCCTCCAACTGCAGAGAGTTCTATGGGGGATCAAGCGGCATCAAGGTTCTCGTAAAAGCCTGTGCCAACCAATCACAGGTGACTTGATGAGAGTTTTCGGACTATTCAGAGGCCATGCTTTGGGCTGCATGCTGCCTAGGTTTCTTCAGCCTCCTGAGGGCTGGGGAATTCACAGTTAACAAGCCCTTTGACCCGGCCATTCACCTAACACCTCAGGATCTTCAACTGGACTCCACTTCAAATCCAACCTGTCTGAGGGTGCAGATAAAGGCTTCCAAAACCGACCCTTTCTGTCAAGGCTGCTTCATCTACCTGGGTCGTGGTCGCACTTCCATCTGTCCCATAGCTTCAGTTATGGCTTACCTGCATCGTCGCGGCCCAGCCCCTGGCCCTCTCTTTCTCCAGGAGAATGGTCAACCACTGATGCAAACTCCAATCTACCTTGAATGCTGTCGGAATCACGAGCACCTATTCGGGTCACAGTTTTCGCATTGGGGCCGCCACCACACCTGCTCAACGGGGTCTCCCGGATCATCTTATTAAGACCATGGGCCGCTGGTCCAGCGACGCTTATCTACTATACGTGAGGACGCCAGTGCAGTCCATTCTCAACGTCTCAGGCCAATTATTTTAGCAGGTATGTGGGAGCTCATGTTCTTTACTTGCAGCTACAGTGCCTCGGGATCTGGCAGTTCTTCCTTAGGGGCTTGGGCTCCCCCAGCCACGGGCCCCTCAGGCTCAGGGCTTTCTTCCATCAGTCCCGAGGTCCCTTTGGCTTGGTGTGGGGGCTCATGGCTGGGTTTGCGGGGATTGCCAGCCATGGGAGCGTTTCACTGTCTAGGGGCTGGCTGGTCTCAGTGGAGGCCCCCAGACATCCCGGGCACCTATCTTCCATACAGCTTGATGCAGTAGTTAAATGCAGTTAAATGCAATTTAACTAAGTTAACTACAAAGAGAAGCTGGTATTTGTCAAGCGTTCAGCGGTCTGCTGTGGGCAGGGCAGGCTCAGTACCCCCCAGCGTTGTAGCGTGTTTCAGCTGGTCTACTGTTAGTACTAACTACCCAGCTGCTGTTTGGGAAAAGAGCCCATACAACAAGAGAGAGCAGCAGAAATCAAGCCTACACCAAGCCCTTTGAATTACCTGAGTGTGCAAATGAAACAACATGCCATCATGAACAAAATAAATGTTGATTGTTACCTTCCACAAACATTTAAAGCAAGCTTGATGTTCTCACTTGCATTCTGAATGGCTTGCTGAAACAAAGGTAAATATTAAATAGTAATTATAACTAAAATAAAATTGATTCCAATTCCTTACACATTCTATAGCATTAGGTAATAATTATATAATTACACTATAGACTGAAATAATTTTAAAAAAAATTTAAAGTCATCTGCTAAAAAAGAAGCTGAATTAACTCAACTTACTTGCTCAAATTTCAACAGAGCTTGAATGCACAAAACACTGCTATATGCTACTGCATGGTACATACTTTTGTTAATCCTAAAAATAGAACAAAAAAGATCAAATCAGCAGTTGAATATCGTTATACTTATTTAGTTCACAAAATAGTTGAAGCTGATATTTTCTGTGTATTATTTAAATATATATATATAAACTTTTACATTGAAAGTATGGTTGTTTTAAGTATCTGGTTTCAGAACAACGATGGTCTCTTTCAAATTCTTAATTTATTACCTCGTATATTCCAATAAAACAAATTACAAAAATTATTTGGTTTAAATCATTAGAAAGTAATATTTAAGGATGTTCCTGCAACCATGAACACAAGTAGGCACATGCTTACCCCTAGGAAATAACAAAAATACATGTAGATATTTCAATATTTAGTGGCTAAAAACATTAATACCAGTAACAAAATTATGCTGGTTCGACAGGCTCCATAGTTTCTTCTATTAAACCTTCTATCAATTATTGTTCCTGAAGTTGACATAATTCAAAATCCAGGAGAGTACCAAATTTCTCACTTCTTTGACTGTAAAAAACATTGCTCAAAGTAGAGCGACCCCAATTTAACCACAAAAGTTTTCAAATATAAAAACATTTTTCAAAAAAATTAACAAAGATACACCTGAAAAAATTAATGTGTATCTTAAGTACTTTCCTTGGTATTGTTCAGGAAAACTTTGTGACCTACACAAGAGACCAGGAGATTCAGTTTGTACACAGGGGACTCCTGCAGGGGGTTCATTAAGGGCCTGGCACCAGGGAAATTGACTGGCTGTATGTGAGGATAATTGGTTACATCATCACCTGGTTGATGATGGATAGTTGATGGGTGATACATAACTATCTATGATTTAACGCGTGGTTTGTCACATCAAGTCAGTCATTTGCTCTTAGCTCACGGTCTTCAGCCTTCGTTTTTGTTCAGACCAATCTCATCCCTCTCAATGGCTCACGAATCTTCTGGTCAACCCATCAGACGCTTCACACGTCAAAAGTCATCAAAGAAAGATGCTGATTTTCTTTACCCTGAGCTGCTGGGACAGTGGCAAGATTTTAAATTCCCAGATGAAGAATTTCTTCAGCTGGCGATCACCAAGCAGCATGCGGCCAAGGCGCAAAAGGGCTCGCCTTCTACCTATCATGCTTCTTCAGCCACCACCGACCCTATTCGACCTTCCAGCACACGCAATTTGGAACTGGAAATCAGCCTAACTGAGGCCCAAAACCAAAAGCTGGCTCTTGAACTTGAAGTTTTGCAACTTCGCCAAGCTGATGACAACGCAGACGTGAATACCGAGAATTCCGGCACACAACCTACCTCCGAAAAGACACGCAAGAAAAGAACAGTGGACTGGCCTCACAAATTCACCCCAGGTAACTTTGATTACGATAAATAGCTACCCGATTTTGTCGGAGGTTTTTTTATGTATGATCAAGTCTTACGATGAGCCTCTTGAATCAGCCATGTTAGAAGTGTTAGAACTCCTCGTGGCAAATGCTTCCAGTTACTCGTGGTCAAGTGTTCGTTCATTCCATGGTCACATAGCCAAACAGGTCGAGTTGTGGCATTTTGGAATGGACCAGCCTTTCGGAGAACCGTGAAAAAGCCAATACCTATTTCAAGCATTCAGATCTTCGTTCCAGTCAACTTAGGCCCAATTTAACGGATTCTTTGTCTTCGCCAAATGTCCCACCCTCCCACAATCAGCACCCTCCCACGAAATCTGAAGTCGACAAGCCATGTCGCCAGTGGAACTACTACAGCTCCTGTTCACGTGACAAAGCCAATTTTAATAGAATCCTTCAAATATGCCTTCCACAAGTGCAGGGTGTGCGCCAAGTATCATCCCATGCTGCATTGCCCAAAGCAAAGAAACCCAATTCCTCCTCAATTCATCATGACTACCCTCATCGATTTCAATGGAAAGCGATCTCTCTTCTTTACCTGCTACTGTGCTGTTGTGCATTGTTTCATGCAATTAGGCTTCTTGGCTTCAGTGACTTTTATGGAAGCCAACTCCCCGTGCGAGCATCTACCACGTTCCCATCATTAAAACAGCTGCTGCAAGAACTCGGTCTTCAAACTTCACCCGATAAGGATTCTCCGCCATCCACTAAAATGGTTTGCCTCAGTATTGACGTTGATTCTGAGGAGATGTCTCTCTCTGTCCCTTCCTTCCGCTTGCAGGAACTCATGCAGGAACTGTCTCTCTGGTCCCAGCGCTCGCATTACACAAAAGTTTCTTGCCCTTGTTCAACGGAGTTTCTCTCATCAAGGCTAGTTCCTGCGACTTTTCTGATCTTCACTTCACCACGGAGGCCTCATTGACTGGCGGTGGCGCCATTTGTTTAGGCGAGCATTTACATTTTTAGTTCTCCTTTGATATCCTAACAAGTGCTTCTCACATCTCGTCTCTGGAACTCTATACCATAGTGGTCGCCATGCAGTTCTGGGCACCCAAGCTACGCCATCGAAAATTCATTGTGTCCTGCAGCAATCAAGCCACTGTCACAGGACTATTTCATGCAGCGCTGCTTGCAGCAACTGCGGTTTTCCGCTGCTGTCCTTGACTTTGAGCTCCAGGCTCGTCACATCCCAGGAGATCACAAGGTTTTAGCCGATGTTTTGAGCCATTGGGACTCGGACCCCTCACTTCATGACACTTTTCAGTTGTCAACTCGCAGTTTAGGCAGAGTTTACACCTTTCAGCAAGTTCCACCAAACTGTCTCCTGTTTAAAATTCAGTGGCGATTTGTCACACTTTTTTTCGTTTTTGATATCGCCTTCACACTAGTATAATGTACATCTCGATTACTTTAATAGTCAGCTTAGTTATCTGTTTTTTTTCCCCTTTTTCTTTTGTTCTATGTAGTCTACAAGGTCTAGACAGTTTCGGCGAGAGACTCATTTCTTTGGTTTTAAAGCATAGTCTCATTCTCTTCCACTCGCCCGCATTTACCTCTTCTTCGTTTGGGTTTGGGCGTTGGAGTTTTATTGTCAATGTAGTTTCAGTTTCTTTGACTGTGTGACAATAAACTCTTTTGTTGCCAAACTCTTTGTGGTCTGTGGTTAAATGCGATTGATTTTGCCTACCTGGTTTGTCCATCTAGGAGAAAGTTTTTTCCTTTCATAAAGAAGTAACTAATTAGTTCTAATACATGTAATTTCACACACCTGTGAAAACCAATTGCCCTCCCAACGAAAACAGTAATGAAAACCCTGCTCCTAGTTAATCCAGGGTCAGGTAGTTTAAAAGCCACTTAACATTAACCCAGGTTTAAGAGTTTACCAATTAAAGTAGTCATTTTTCTTGTATAAAAACATTTTTGACTGCTTATATTTTATGTAGTTTAAGATGACTTAAAGTCAAAACTGAAGGAAAAACAAAATGAACAGAAAACCTCACCGAAAAATTACTAAACTCAGATCAAAATTCACGCTAATCCTGGGTTAGCCGAGGAGAATGCTTAGATGAAGAAGAAGGAAAGCTTGGACACTTGTTAAATAATAATTAATATTGGTTTGGGTGTCCCACTGACTAATAAATCCCTCACCATGGTTCAAGTTCAGCTTTTGCTTGGAGAAACTTGTTAGAAAAGCAAAGGTCTGCAGCTCTGTTTACCATCATTATGGCATCCGCCATTGCCAGGGAATCATCACCTGGACTGAAAAAATGTAAGAACTGATATTAAAAGAAACCCTCTGAAATTGTAATTATTATTTGACAAGGGCATTACATTTTGTATGATCAAGCCCACTATCCCCAAAAGATGAAACCAATCCGACTCATTTCTTGTTAATAATTCCATTGTTTCATTCACGCGAAACGGGAGGGGTGGGGGGGGGGGGATGAAGAGGATACAATTAATGCAAGTACTAACCTGACAAACCGTGTTCTGGCATGATTTTTCCAAGTGCAGTTTCCAAATATTATATAACCAGGTTCCTGTACATCATGACTGCTTCCCTTCGAGAAGCTTCTCGCACTTTTTTACTGTTAAGGCATGTTTCTTATTTAGCTAAAACGTACATGTATCATGCGTCTTTCTGTGGCATGATTTACTATCGAGTTTGTTTACATGTTCCGTAATCTAAAGAGACCCAACGAAACGCCAAACTGTAAACACTTTCCCTTATATTGTGGATATCAGTAGTAACACTTGGTAGAGACAACACAGCTTAACGTATCAAAATTCCCGGAAATCTTTCAGTATTAAACGTTCTAAGGTCTTCTAAGGCTTGCCCCAACTGTACGCGCGTACAAAGGTCTTCTAGTTCTAGAAGCCTTTACTTGTGACTCGATTTAACACGGGGATTTCAGCAGTTTTCTCGTAGCTTTTAACTCAAAAGACGTCAACAGAGATTACCTTCGTTGAATTGCGGGGTTTCCATCCATCTTTTAATTGACTTTCCTCAGTATATCACAGTCATTTCTCAAAGAACCGACCATTCACATGTTTACCGGCCATTTGGTAACCTTCTTTATTTACTAGTTCCCAGTACCTTCTCTATTTAGGACTCACCTTTGCACTTGGTAAAAAAAGTTTTGAAAATTTTCAAACAGCTGCAAAGTTATGTTCGCACATTTGTTTCACTGCTTTAAAATATAATCCCACCAATTTTTAGCTCAAGATAAAAGAGGCTTTCCATATTCAATGGGAGAAAACTGTTTTTGGTTTCTGCCCAAGTTGCCTCCCACATTTTGGAATTTATTGTAATGCAAACCACAGGTTTCCCAAGCTCAAAATACGTGTTGCATGCGACAGCTTATGTATATAGAGAATTGTATGGAAAAATCACCGATCTTGAAAAAGGAATTCTGTAAATAATTATCTCATTTGAAATAAAGCTCTCCTACCTCAAATGTGTCGCGAAGTTGTCTCTTGTGCCGATTTTAAAGCCATTCTGACGCCGTTTAGTGAAGTTATTTGAAACGACTACTCCTCCTTCTAAATTCACTAAACGGCGTCAGAATGGCTTTAAAATCGGCACAAGAGACAAGTTCGCGACCTATTCGAGGTAGGAGAACTTGATTTCAAATGAGATAGTTATTTACACAATTTGTTATGATCGGTGATTTTCCCATACAATTCTCTATGCACATAAGCTGTCGCATATGCGTTTGAGGTTGGGAAGCCTGTGTACAAGCGAGTAAATTTAGACGAGATCAAAGGGCTCTTATGAGCCAACTCATTCATGCTCTTAGCCATGAAATGACTTAAGTGTTTATTGTGTATTATAGTGTTTAACAATGTTGGTGATGCATCAATAAGCATCAAGCTTCTTCCTGACATGAAACTTAGCTATCAGCAGGCTTACAATTGATTGATTGGGTAAATGAATCATTTGCTGTACAATAGATTAGGACAATATAGCACCATTCTGTAGACTTTAGTTTAGTTCTGGGTCGTTTCGATTTGACGTGTGGGCTGCATGTTTTGCTCAAAGCAAATTCAAACATTTAAAGAAAGCAATATTTACTCACCAGAAATCGCAAAAGCTGGAAATCAAAATCCACAATGGCTGGCTTGAGCTGAGGAGTTTGCACTCCTTGAGCCCGTGATGGAGGCCGACGAATCCGACGAACATCTCGAAACAGTTTGGGCTCCGCAAATTCTAGAATTTTTCAACATTTCCAACCAAATTCACTCCATGTATCAACTAAGTATACATCCCATCTGGCGGTGTCGGCGTGGACAACATTCGTTAAAATATGGCTGCCTTCTCGCCTTCTCGGGCACGTAACACGAGAAGACACGAGATGGAAGGAAGGGTAGGTACGCAGGCTCATTTTCGGAGAAAAAAGAAATTGTATAGATATGTTTTGGACTAATTTTATTCATTGAATGCCTTCACTTAAGAATAAAACTCTCTCGCGGTGTTTTGCAATCATCCAGAAGGTGATGTTTGCTATTCTTGGTAAGTTAGCTACTTGGTCAGCGGCTGCTCAAATCTAACCAATTTGTTACGTCACTTCCGTCTACGCAGATTTCTGCTAACACCGTTTTGCCCCTCTCCACAAAAACTCATCCATTGCTTCGCAATGAATGAGCTAAAAAGGGCTATCGCACGATATAATATTTCTTTAAATCGTTTTTTATTTGTTTTATTGTCCGTTTTCTACAATAATTCCACACTAGGACACATCTATTTAAATTCGGATATACGTAGCGTATCTTATAAAATCAAAACTCCCTTTAAAATCTTAAAATTGTACTCTCACTTTGTCAGGTATTCCTAAAGTTGGTTTCTCTCTCGTTAGCATTTCTGTGTAGCCATCCGTGGTGGATCTAGGGGGGGCCGGGCATCCGGGGACCCGGCTTACCCCCCTCTTATTTTTGGTAAAAAAGAAGAAATCAGAGAAGGAAGAAAAGCCGGTAGGGTAAGCAAAACAACCCCCCCCCCCCTCCCCTTAGCTCAAAGTCAAGATCTGCCACTGGCTATACTAAATTCAGCTTTATACTGTGAGGATAACGAAGGATCTGTCGAAATAAAACCGTTGTGAAAAAGAACTTGCCTGCTTTTAGATCTTTGTAAACGCCTCCTGTTAGTTCTAAAATACAAATACGATGTCTATGGGCCATGCAGGTTTGAGGCGCGTAATGAGTGCCTCTTATCCTCGGGTAAGAAGATGGAATGCTCGTCAGAAATCTTAAAAGAATTCCAAAGTCAAGAGGTTCCAAGATCCTACTTTGTGGGTGTGGCTTGGAATTTTCTTCCTTAGGGGGTACCAACTTTTACATTACACATCATCTCATGTCATATTTTTTCGGCTCAATGACCTAAAAGATATCGCAAAAGCTCCTGCTATGGATTTTTTGAGGATAAACATCCGTAAAATGTACCAAAACCAGTTTTTCTAACCTCTAAAATGTACGATAAGCTTCCCTGTCCTTTCTGTGTAGAAGTTCCCCACCCCCGAGTATCTTACCAGTCTGAATAAGATTTCAACAACAAAAACGATGGTATACACCTGTTAGGTGATGAATAGAAAAATCCACAACGTCGATCCGGAAAGAAAATGTTTGTAAGAAGCTTGTAAATAGAATTTTAGAGATGGACCACTTGAATTTTGTTATACCGATAAAAAATATATATCATACATCATGTCGTCCCGAGAAAAAAAAATTCCTAGAGAAGGAGAGGGTTGAAAAAAATTCCTGCCTGTACCAAATCATCCACAGCCCCCCCGAAAATGTGCAGTGTCTCAACTCGTTTGTCGCTTTTTAAGGTTGATTAAATAATAAGACATTATCTTTTATATTACACGACTTAATTTGAAAATGCCCCCTAGAAACATAACCAGGTCCAATACTTCAACACAAGGGAAGACAAATATAATATTGAACCTACGATACAGTATTTTTTGATTGGCAAATATTAGTTACTAGCCCTCTCAGCTCTCTTTAATAGTCATGCATTAAAAATTATCATAATTAAAACTTCCCGTTTTGTTTATTAATTGCGATCTTGTGACGCTGCCCGGTTCTTGCTATCACTTGAACATTACGTTTTGCTAAATTTGGCTTGTGTTTGTCTTTTTTTCCTGATTTCGCCAAGGTAAGAGTCGAGTTAAATTTAAGCACTACTATCCATCATAAAGATTGTATTTGTTAGTCCCAATGCAGGTGAATTGAACTTAAAACTAAACATAGCATTTTAATTTTATAATAACATTACTGTCGAATTAACTGAGCTGCTAACCTGCCATCGGATTTCTACCTATTTTTAGCATATTACTAGCTTGATTTTCCAACTAGTCATTCCAATTTTAGCATTTAAGGGCTACGCTGACTTAGGATTTAACGAACGCAACTAAGAAAGTTACAATTCGCGATCAAGCAATTCGACAGTAGTCTATTGCCTTTATCAGGAGCGAACTAAAGTTGGTAAGCGAGTCTTTTTATCAGATATGTCCAGGACAGAACGCTAATGAGATTCAAATTCCTCATGATAAGCATCACAAAGTGTCCTCATTGGTGAAAAGTCACCAAAACACACACAATTCTGTCAAATATGAAGTAATATGAAAATGTCAAATAGCTCTACCAAATATGAAGTACTAATCAAACAATACTTGCGTTCAATCCTAGACATAAGTGGAGGTTCTGGGTGGCGAACTGTAGCTTTCTTAGTTGAGTTCGATAATTTATCTCCTGAGTGGCCAGCGTAGCTTTTAGCTATGTTTGATTGTCCACCTGGCTGGACTGTGAACCCTAACATAACTTCTTAGCCCAAATTGTTTCTAAACTGGCGAACATACAGGGTAAATAATAGCCTGTGAACTTTACAGGCTTGGTAAATAAGCAACTAAAGAATTTCATCATCTACCTAAAAAGCTGTCAGGGGCAGTGGTTGAGTCAGGTGGCATTAGACTAGTCACTGAGTCCGGTAAAGTGTTAACTTAAGAGGCACAGACAACAGCTATTCAATTGATTCAATTTTAACTGATGATATGAAAGAATACCTTGATTGATGTACCATATATAACCTAAAATTTAGTACTTTTGCGTTTTAATCTAGTACGGGTGATTATTCCCAGAGAGTGTACTCCCAGGAAAATTCGGTGGGGGTGCGGCCTGTTTACTAGAGCCCTTACACTATTTCCGACCGAAACCTGCGATTTTCCCCACTCCATTTATGGCCTGAAAAAGTAGCTCTTTCTAAAAATCATACCGAGTTGAAGACAACAGTGCAAACACCATACCCTATTTATGACCAAAATGGCCAAAATCGATACATGCATATTTATGTCCAAAAGGGCTCAAAACCTATTACATATGTAACCCATACAAGGGAAATTATTCAACGTAAGGGAATCTAATCTTTTGTTGATTGCCTTTCGATGTGGAACACAGTTAAACTTGTGTTACATGACTGCAGTTGCAGTTGCAATTCACAGTCCACTGTCAAACGAAACTGAGAAAAATTACTCATGGCAGTTGTTTGATATTGCACCATTGCGAAAACATTCATAATACAGAAAAGTGTACTAATTTTATACATTGTGACCACAAAGCTGTTACAGCAGTGAATCTACAATATCACGTTACAGTTCACCAACTACCAAATTGATGCTACAGCAAGAAACATTTTATAACATAGCGCGCGCTAGTCCTATCTAATTCCTACTGCGCCATCATGAACAAAATAATCTTTATGTACGCAAGGCCGTGCTCAAAAAAATGACGTGTGCAGTTTCAAAAAAGCTGCAAAATTTCCGTCGAGTTTTGTGCAAGTTCCTTTTGTTTAAGTTTCGGCAATGTGAAGATTATTCTGAACGATCCAAACCCTACTTAGAGTCTTTGACTTTTGCCTGGAAAAGATGTTTACTTCAACGTGAGTATCTTGACTTTGTCTACATTTTCATTGAGTATTTTTACTTTGTTTACCTACGTTTTCATTATAATTAGCTCGAAGAAGCGAAATTTTCATTGCCAATTTTAGAGACCAGGTCAAGCGTTTTCGTTCAACTGTTGCTTAACTGATTGTGGCGTGTTAAGATAATAAAGACCTTTCTTTTCCTTCACCGTGCATAGTGAGAACTAATTGTAGTCAAGAATGCTTCATGATCATGAGCTGAACTATTTGTGTACACTTGGCAGGTGTGTACAGTCTAGGGAGGCAAACAGTCTTCACATTCATCCGCAGAATCTATAAAAATAATTTCTTCAGAGAAAGAGTTTGTCAAAGAAATCATGGCGTTGATGAAGAAATTACTGATCGAGTGAACTGTGAAAATCGTTCACTGGATGAGCTTAGAAAGAAAGCACCCCCCATTAACACGGAATTTGAGCAGGACGCTATCAATACACCGTACTGTGAAACCAGTTCTTTGCGCCAGTTTTATGATTGTGTCGTTGACCCCATTGCAGACTTGCTCGAAGGTGACGAACTGGTCATTGTCCGGATGGTCCATTGTTTCTGGCTCCTAACGCTGCATTTTTAGATGCCAAGTCAAGGTATCTAAGTGAATCTGTCAGGATACGCATGGCTCCTTCACTAACGAGTTTGAAAATGATCGCGGACTTTCCAGAGGACTACCATAGAACAAGTGGAGCACTTCTTGTGGAAGACCCGTGTGTAGAGGAAATTACCAACGAATTTGGAAAGCCCACTTTATCACCTTTACCATACGTCAGAAAGGAAGTAAAGATGATCGGTGATATGCTGAACACCTCACCTATTGTTGGCAAAGAAGCAACTAAAGACGAGGTACTGAGACAAATCGGGTCCGTTGCTGTGGTACTCATCGCAGCACATGGTGACATAAAATCTGGTGAGATCCCGCTAGGACCAGCAAGATCCCTGCAGAGAACGATTTCATGCTGAAAATGTCAGATCTGCAAGATGTTCAGCTTCGAGCGAGCTTGTTGTGCTAAGTTGTTGTCACAGCGCACAAGGCACAGTAACGCCTGAGGGTGTGGTCGGTATTGCAAGGGCTTTCTTGGGTGCCGGTGCTCGTTCTGTTCTAGTGTCCCTCTGGGCAATTGACGACGAGGCCACTATGGAATTTATGAAACATTTCTACAAAAATCTCAGTTTTGGAAATAGGGCTAGTGCAGCTCTCACCTGGGCCATGAAATGTGTCCGCGAGTCAGACAGCCTTTTTGCCGTGAAATACTGGGCTCCGTTTGTTCTCATTGGTGATGACGTCTCGATAGGATTTCAGGAATCTCACGGAGATTGTGAGTAGCTCTTTGTAAAATTGTCGTCTCTAATAAAGTTTTTAGCAGCGTTGTTGTAGCATTAAGGTGGAGGTTAACCTAAAAACACTACGTTTTTTCAAACTTTACTCGTGGTAAGATTTATTTAAAGCCATGGCAAAGCATACACTTTTAAAAAGTTTAAAGACCAAAGATTATGAAAATATATTTTTGGATCCCACAGCTGTAATGTAACTAGATACCGGCTGATATTAAATCTGCCACCTGCTAGGGAATGCCAGGGATTACTTGAGAAAAGATAACTCCTAAAACAACTGATTTTTACATTTTTCAAAGAAGGCAAATAGATTATTGTTTTTATAATAAGCAGAGACATCTGTGAAAAGTATTAAAAACATATGAAATGGTGGCCAGTTAAATCTGCCGGAGACAGAAAGTCCAGCATACGTTTCAATGCATAACTGCGACAAAATACATGGGATGGAAAAGTTCTCTGCTTAAACACGAAACTCACTCAGAACAACAAATCCTGAAAATGTCAGCTCAATTGGAGTAATCCTTCTAAAAACATCTTTTCTAAAAGGCAAAAATAACTCGTTTTGAGAAAACGAGCTTTGAACTTCATAAAAGTAATAAAACTCCAATAACTTAAGATTCAAATTTCGGTAAAAACAAAACGAATTCTCCGAGGTTTTGCAGTCAGGAGAATTCAATGAAAGTAAATTAAGTTGGGATTCTTTGCCACGTGTTTATAACACCTCATACATCTTTTTCTGTTGCAGAAGCCGTTATTAAGCTCATACAGAGCCACTCTACTGTTTGTTTCTGTTGAGTGTTAACATAACATTCGTATTTACTGAGAAAAGTGACTATCTTCGGTTAGACCTTAGAAGGAATTCTTGATCTGAAGAGGAGCAAGCGTACTTGGCACAGATTTTTCCTTAGGCCAAGTAAAAGAAAACGCGTTTCTTGTCCGGATTTCTATAAAAAAAAAAGAGAGCAGGCGGGCGGTTTTTTTGTTATTTATTATTTCCTGTTGCATGCTTTCTTTACACATTATTACCTTCCCCCAGGGATACGTTGGAGCTCTTAGGTCAAATATTAATAAAACGAAACATCAGATATTGATTAAACACAAGTTTGTTTAATTTGATACACAGAAAGGGTTGACAGTGAAAATTTACATTATTTTTGTGTGTACTCTGAAGCAGTGGCTTTACACATATTTGATGTTATAAGAACACTAAAAAACACTAGAACGGTGTACAATATACACCTTTTGGGTGTACTGTGACACCGCCATAGGGTTTTGTTAACCCGATTTTCGTGTTATTTAACACTAGTTTTGACAAAAAAAGACACTAAATCGGTGTGACCGTGACACTGGAAAGGTGTAAGGACGCAGACAAACGCTATCTCTCTGTTTTGAGTTTTCTTTGTATGAGACAGAGGAGAACTAAGTACAAGGTAAAAGTGACGCCTGTTGGTTTTTGCTCATAAAAACGTTACTCATAAACAATAATAAAAAAAGAGAGGCGGCGCTTAAAAATGAAGCGGGCGGAGACGAGTAACATGTGTTTTTTTCACTTGGACTTAGACATACTAGCCTGCGAGCGGGCTAATGTTGAGGCAAATGGCCGCAAGCGCCTATGCTCCGACTTCTTCCCGCGGGATCGCTTTGCTCTTCGCCGTTCCCGCCAACCTCGCTCCTAGGAACGAGGTTGCGTTCCCGCGCGCGACTCAAAGGTGGGCCTGCCCGCAGGCTAAAGATGTACAAACACGATATAAAAACCTTTTTTGTACACGTTCAAGGAGAAAATCTGCTTTGCAAGGAACCTTGCCAGAAACGAAAACCTATTATGCCTCTTCTACATTAACGGGGGAAAGCTTTTGCCCCATCTTATGCAATTTTGTTTTAGGATAGTATTTTTTCTTACATTTGGCTCGTCTTGATATCTTGTTTTTTTTCCGCAGTCTTCTAAAGTTATTTGACATCAGGAAAACAACGCTAATAAAGTTCACTATACAAACTAAATTTGCATGCTATTAAATGTTGGAGAAACGTGAAGGACTTGTAAGGGATTCAGAAGACATTTCAATGCTTGATGGAATTCAAGGACTTTTCAAGACTGTGCGAACCCTGTTACCGGGCAAAAAGCGCGCGAAACGCACGCCGCCAAGTCGCAATTAGTAGTTGTTTTAAGCCAATCACAGAGCGCATTAGAGCATAAAGGCGCGAGTTGTTTTGAACCAATCAGAGAGCGTATAAAAGCATAATAATAAAAACAGACACAGTAATTCTGAATTACTTCCGACACTCAGTTCCCAAGCAGCTACAAACCCAGACGAACGATATAAGGATTCTTTAATTAGAAATTACTTTAACAGGATCCCATAAATACTTTGGAAATATTACGCATTTTCAAAAAGAGATTTCACATTTTTACAAAAAAAAATCACACTACTGCACAATGTTCTTGAGAATGAGTGACCTTAAGCGGGCCCTGGTGGCGACATATATACAAATTAAATTCTAAATCCTCGTATAAATTTTAAAAGCCACTCTCTCAAGACTATCCTGTAAAGTTCAAAACTAAAAAATACACACGTGTAACGAAACAGTTTGAAGTAAAGTCATTTTTTTACACTGTAGTTTCCTTTACAAATGTTTCCTTTGGGGGCTGGTCTAAGGCAATCTCGCCCAGATCTCTCTCATCTTCAGAGGAATATTCTGGAGCGGTTTCAAACGATGAGGCAGAATCTTGGCGGGTCAGACTTGGGGAGCCTTCAAGAGATATACTGATAGAATCGTCTTCTGACGACAGAGTGTTGTTATTCCCTCCTTTTTTGGAACGCTTGGCGAGTTGTTTTTCCTTTTTGGACGCTTCTTTGGCTTGCTTGCGTCGATGTTTGATTTCTTGGAGGGCAGAGTGAATTCTAAAATGAAGCCTGCTTTGCAGCATGTGATGTTCGTAATCTTTCCTGATGACATCAAACATGAAAACGCAAATTACAAAGGTTAATGAATTTGTTGTCCTCTTTGGTTGGTTCGTCAAACTCGTTTAAGTTATATAGTTAACAAATAGATTTCATGTTGCCATGCGTCTGATTCAGTAATTAGGGAGCTTAAGCACGCGCGTTTTTGAGACGCGGATGGCAACCGGAAGAAAACATTTCGCGTGCTAGGAAAGTATTGTCTCCTAGATTTTTATACTACTCATTCCTAATGGAGAAAAGATACTTAGCAATGTGAATGTGGTTGTGTGCGGGCAAGTTAAAAGTGAAAACAGCTCACTTCCGGTTACCGTCCGCGTCTCAAAAACGTGCGTGCTTAAGCTCCATATTACTGAATCAGACGCACGGTAACATGGAATCTATTTGTTTTATATAATAACGGAAAGCCTTTTTTGTTTTAAAACATTTTAACACAACGCGAAAGCCGGCCTTTTGCCCCGCCTTTGCACGAAAAAAGCTATTTGACGTGATCTATACATTCAAAATGAAGCAGTTTCATTGGTTGCTATGCGTAGCAAAGAATTGTGATTGGTCGAGAAAAATCACGCCACTGTCAAACCTGACTCGAGAGTCGCTTCTCGTGGAATGAAAACTTACGGCGAAAGCAGAATTGAACTGCAAAATCTACAAATCTTGAAGAAAATGCTGGAATAATCAAGTCAGTTTTTGTCATTGGAGCAGCCCTGTGAGCCGAAAAGCTTGGACGTTGCCTTGAAAATTGCAGGAATTGAAAAAATAGTCTCGGAAAACTTGTGGTTGCGGTCAACCTAGAGGCCATTTGATTCGAGTTTTGAATGAAAGGAGCGTATATGACGGTGGAGATTTTTTGTCTTCTGTGGTTGGTGATTCTCAAATCAGCTTGATATAGTGTCGGAGACACATTTTAGCTGCGATACTCTTGACCGTGAGCTGTGGTTAGCTATACTTAGCTCGCTGCTGTGCTCTGAAACGGACTGGATCATTTGCATCGGAAACAAGGTTATGTATTTTATTTTACCAATTTTAAGAAGTGATGTTTTGATGTTTCATTCCTGACATCAATCAGTGAGTCGACAGTTGTTTTGACACTTGGAAAAGTTAAATTTTTTAAATAAATTAATCTCAGAAACATTTTGTTTATTGGGTTTGTTAAATTCGAGAAAACGGAGTGGTTCTCGGCTTACCAAGACCAAGTTTGTGCGTGGTTTAGTCGCGCTCAACCGCCGACTGAGGCTGCTAGAAAATTATTTCTGTATCATTTTTTTAAAAGAAACGGCTTTATCTTTCGTTTTCTGGCTTCTCAAACCTGTTCAATTCCTCGGCAATACTTTTTTGAACCTTATCTTTTGCCCAGTCACGTAAAATATCATTCCTAATTCTCAAAACGTCCCGCCATTTTAAAACTTCAGAGGGAAAAACTTTGTAATGATGACGTCAATCGTCCATCTGTCCTCTAATAGATCATAGGCGATAACCAATCAAGATGCGAGAATAACTTGGGTTATTATATAAAGGGTATTACATGGCCGCGCAGAGATACGAAATTTCTCTTCGAGTGTTTTTCAGCTGGTAAAGAAGTGCATCGAAGGGCGGTGCCCTCAATATTTTGATGGCTACTTTACTTTTAACTACAAGATTCACTCGCGCGCGACTAGACAATGTGATCTGCTTCATCTACCTGCCATAAGAACTGAAGTCGCCAAGAGATCGTTTTATTATTATGGATGCGTAGTTTTTAATGATATTTCCTTATGTCTTATGTGTTGTGTTCTTCGACTCAAAAGACTCCGATTTAAGAAAGAACCTTTTTAATCCACGACCGGTAAACATTAACTAACTACAAATTACAATATGCGCGCTTAAGTGCGAATAATACATGCATGACAGTTTTGGGTTACGTAACCCTTCGGGGAATTACATAACGCTACTAATAAACATTACACTCTTCCCCCGACGCAAATAAAAAAATTACAAGTCTAAGTCCTTAAACATTGTCCAACAAAATCATCCTTTCAGTTCGATACTATTTACTAATTACATTTCTTCAATTAAACGTTTTGGTTTAGTACGAATTCTGGTAGGATAACGCTTAGAAACTAGAGCTTTGGCTGGTACTTCAGTAACTTTAGCGGGTTCTTCTGTTGTGGACGCATTAGGCGGCTGTGATAAATTGGGCGCCTCTGGTGCGGGGACTGGAACCAAATCTTGCGAGCTCAAAGGCCTTGGAGGAACGACCAGAGTAGAATCTGTTTGTGAGTCAGTAGATTCAATCGGCGGTTCTTCGGGATGAAGCAAAGGCGTTACTTCAGGATAAGCATCATCAAAAGGAACCTCAGCGTTTGATTCGGTATCTGCAACCTTTGAACCAGCCAAGGACCGCAACTGGTCCACGTGCCGTTTCCAAAACAAATTCCCCACCATAACTTGATAGGTAACAGGCCCTAAGCGATCTTGAATGACTCCTTTGATCCACGGACGCTTACGATCTCGATAATCTCTAACCATGACTGGGTCACCAGGTAGAAAGTTACGGCGTGTGGTATGGTTTCCAAGCTTCGTTTTCTCGGACATTTTAGCTGACAAATCGGGATGCAAGATGTCCAACCGGGTGCGAATTCTACGACCCATCAGGAGTTCAGCAGGGGTGCATCCAGTTGCTGTATGAGGCGTTGTCCGATAACTCAGAAGGAAACGTGCTAGTTTGTCTGCTAGGGTTCCAGGCTCATCTTTCATGGTCTTCATTGACTCTTTGAAAGTTCTTACGGCTCGTTCGACTTCACCATTGGAAGCTGGATGGTATGGCGAGGATAAGCAATGACGAATTGCATTTGACTTCAAGAAATCTTTCATTTCCTGAGCAACGAACTGCGGACCGTTGTCTGAGACAATGACCTCTGGTAGACCATGAGTGGCAAACAGGAAACGTAGGGCTCGAATGGTCGTTGATGCAGTGGTTGAGGACATTGGAAATACTTCAATCCACTTGGATTTCGCATCTACTACAAGCAGAGACATCTGACCATTAAACGGACCAGCGAAGTCGACATGTATTCTCTGCCAAGGTAAAACAGATAAAACAGCAGCCTGATAAAACTGCAGCCTGAAATTTGGTAGGAATCACTGCCCTGGTGCCACGAAGGATGCAGCCATCTTCAACAGTAAACTCGTCTTGTTTATTATAATTAATGTAATACATCTGACCATTAAACGGACCAGCGAAGTCGACATGTATTCTCTGCCAAGGTCGTGTGGGCCAGATCCAAGGATTGTTGACTTTCTCTGGACTCTTACAGCGATTTGCTTGGCAGGCATGGCAATCTCGCACTGTTTGCTCGACATCGCGATCGAGGCTGGGCCACCACACGTGTAATCTGGCTAAGGACTTCATGCGGACCATTCCGGGATGATTCAAATGTAATTCCGATAAAACAGCAACCTGAAATTTGGTAGGAATCACTGCCCTAGTGCCACGAAGGATGCAGCCATCTTCAACAGTAAACTCGTCTTGTTT
>CM042757.1:20563600-20570370 GCA_022496165.2 Catalaphyllia jardinei | reverse complement strand
CCACGAAGGATGCAGCCATCTTCAACAGTAAACTCGTCTTGTTTATTGTAATAAATCTTCAACTCGTCTGGGATGCATTTTTCCGCTGGCCAACCATGCAGAATGTAATACATCGCACGAGAGAGAACTGGATCCCCACGAGTGGCCTCGCGGAGTTGTGACACAGTGATTGGTGCTCGTTCCATTTGAACGCGGTTAACCTGATCAGCTTCGATACTCCAATCATCTGGCTCTTCCACGGTCTTCCTTGGCAATCGAGACAGAGCGTCAGCATTGGCATGATCCTTGGAAGCCCGGTATTCAATGTCATACTGATAGGCGGACAACTGAATAGCCCAACGCTGCAGGCGGGACGCGGCCAGCACCGGGATACCACGTTTGGGACCAAGCAACAAAGTGAGAGGTCTGTGGTCTGTGAGCAATGAAAAACGTCTTCCAAACAGGTACTGATGGAATTTCTTAATCCCAAACACAATTGCCAGAGCTTCCTTCTCGATCATTGAATAATTCTGCTCACTTGCTGAGAGACTGCGGGATGCATACGCGATTGGTTTTTCTTCACCGTCATCAAAGACATGTGACAAGACTGTCCCCAAACCATATGATGAGGCGTCAACAGCCAGCCGAACTGGTTTATTCGGGTCATAGTGGGCCAACAAAGGTGAGTTAAGGAGCAATTCTTTCAACTTCTTAAAGGCTACTCGACAGGTTTCCGTCCAGGCCCAAGGTGTGTCGAACATCAACAAGCGATTCAATGGGTGGACAAGAGTTGACATATCCGGAATGAATTTACGATAATAATTCACCAGTCCCAAGAAAGATTTCAGTTCCGTGACATTCTGCGGCTCTGGAACTTCTTGAATGGCTTGTATCTTGCGAGGTGAAGGATGAATTCCATGCCGGTCCACCACGAACGCGAAATACTCCACTGAAGGCTTCATAAACACACACTTTGACTTTTTCAGTTTCACGCCCATGCTGTCCAAACGCTTTAGAGTGTTTTCCAAATTGCGAAGATGCTCTTTGTCATTTGGAGCAGTTACGATTAAGTCATCCAGGATACCAGCAACTCCATTAAGGCCACTCAATACAGAGTCCATTGTTTGCTGGAAAATGGCTGGACTTGCTGCCACTCCAAACGGCAGGCGCGTGTAACGGAATAGTCCCAGATGAGTTTTTTAATCGTGACATACTGCCTGGATTTTTCATCCAACAACACTTGCTGATATGCTGAGGACAAATCTAATTTAGAGAAACTCTGACCACCATTCAGCTGCGTAAATAATTCTTCAGCTGTAGGCATGGGGTACTCGGGCACATCCAATGCAGGGTTGATAGTGACCTTATAATCACCACAGATCCTGACGGTGCCATCCGGTTTCAGAACTGGAACGATAGGCGTAGCCCAATCAGAGAATTCCACCTTCTCCAATACACCGATTCTTTCCAACCTCCTAAGCTCCTCTGCAATCTTATCTTTCAAGGCAAAGGGAACCGGTCTGGGCTTAAAGAACTGCGGGGTGGCATTTTCCTTGAGCTTGAGATGAGCCGTCACTCCCTCGATTGTGCCCAGGCCCCCATCAAACAGTGATGCGTACTTAGAAACCAGTTTTTCCACGTTGTCGCACGGTTCCAGGGAAATCTGCTTGATCTGCTTCCAATCAAGTCTAAGAACGGACAACCAATTTCGTTCCATAAGTGCTGGACCATCACCGGCAGTGACCATAACTGGAAGGCAGGCTTGTTGATCACCATACGATACCTGGACTTTCGTTTCCCCAAGCACTGGGATTTCATGCCCGGAATAACTCTTCAGTTTCACGTCAGTTTGCTGCAGAGGCTTCGCTGCCAATACACCAGACCAAAGATGGTTTGGAATGATCGTCACAGAGGCACCAGTATCGAGCTCCAAGTCCACTGACTTTCCATCAATCAGTACTGGCACGATCAGTTCTTTACATCTTCCCTGAGAATCGACTATGGTGAACATCGGCCAGACGGTTTTGTCCACTGGTTCGGCCACTGTCTCCGCTTCTTCAATGCTGTGGATTCCACCGGGTTTCCTTTTCTTCTTTATCCCACTTTTCTTAGTTCCTCCTCCCTTAGCTTTCGGTGGACGCTTCTCCGGACATTTGAGTACAATGTGGCCAAACTTCTGACATCCATGGCACTGTGCTTTACGATGAAAACATTTTTCCGGAGAATGATTGGTTTTACCACACCTGAAGCATTCGGGAAAAGTTCCCTCCACTTTCTTAACATCATGGGAGGAACCATGAAATCCTGAGGCTTCTTTTTCCGTTAACTCACTTGCACAGGCCTTCTCCACTGCTGTTTGCAATGTCAACGTCGCCTCAGCCAGTAACTTGCGTTGAATTGACTGTGAACGTAAACCACAAACAAACCGTCTCGAATGGCTTCCTCGCGATATGGGCCAAATTCGCAGGTCTCCGCTAACCTTTGTAGCTTGGCGAGGTACTGCCTAACAGTTTCCGACTCTTCCTGTCCGGCTTTATGGAACTTGTATCTTTCTGCGATAATTATCGGTTTTGGATCCACATGCTGTGCCAAAGTATCCACGATTTCATTGAAATTTAATTCCTTCGGTTTCCTTGGCGCTGAAATGGACCTCAACAAAGCATACATTTTACTACCCATTAATGTAAGTATGCTCGGTACACGCTTACATGTATCTGTCGGCACACTGTTAACTTCGAAGAACATTTCGAGTCGCTCCACATAATGTTTCCAGTCGCTGCCCGGCGAAAACTCTTCCATACGCCCTAAACACGATGGATGTACCACGATGCTAGGCTGCGCTGATTCTCCCGGTGTATCCGACATCCTCGTCGCCAACTGTTGTGTTCTTCGACTCAAAAGACTCCGATTTAAGAAAGAACCTTTTTAATCCACGACCGGTAAACATTAACTAACTACAAATTACAATATGCGCGCTTAAGTACGAATAATACATGCATGACAGTTTTGGGTTACGTAACCCTTCGGGGAATTACATAACGCTACTAATAAACATTACATTATGAATTAATGTATCAATCTATATATGCTTCATTGTAGTTATTAATACATTTTATATAGTTTTTATAGTTTATTCATATTGTAATTAGTTTGATTATACTGACGTTGTTGTACCTTTTATAAAATATTTTCCATGTAAATAGTGTATTTTAGTGCTCAGGGCTCCTGTTGATAGCAGGTTGCTTTTAGCTCCTGAAGGGACTACCCTGAGCTTTATAACTAAATAAAGGTGTCTGTCTGTCTGTCTGTCTGAGTGTTGAAAAATATTTTAGGAGATGTGAAATATTTGGTCACTGCAAGCGACCAAGCCGCCATTTTCTTTTTTTTACATAAAATCCCCACGATACATATAGATACTAATAACGATGTTTTTGACGATTTTCCGAAGATTTCTGAAGACTGTTTAAAGGCCACAACAACGTTTCCGAAAAGTTTCCGAAAATTTCCGAAGAGTTCCGAAGATAGCGTACAGTTGAAGGTTAAAATTTCACATAAAATGATATCGTCACATGTGGGATAGCGTTTTTATCGATCTGTTGCCACCAACTTTAAAAAATAAATTGCGTTCACACTAGTAACTACACATCAAGTAGCTCAACCTATTTCAGTATACAGACAAGGGACAAGAAACAACTGATGATGAATTTGGTCTTCAAGAGCGGACTGAGCGCGCAGATTTGTCTCAGAGTTCCCAAGCAACTGATCGCGCCAGAATGGCGTGACAACTTTCGGAGTATTCTCCACTGTTCGCGCCAGTTTTCGACGGGATAATAAAAGTCAGAAACTTCACGAATGCTTCAAGGCGGATTATTTTTTAATTATTTCTGGGTCTGGTATAGTCTCCTCTGCAGGCGTTCTTTAGGATGTCACAAAACGCTGCCTCAAGAAAATTGGGGGAGCGTTGCGTGACTTCCCAAAAAAGGCTGCAGAGAAGACTGGGTCTAGTGTGGACTCAGTACTATTGTTATTACAAACACGCTCTCTCTCATCTTACTGCCCCCTGGAGCTCCAGGTGGCGGTAAGGTGAGAGACCCTGGGAACGAAGTTGTGATTCTCAGTCAGGGATAAACTTCAAAACGCAAATGTTATGACAAAATTACTTAAGGTGATTCCTCAGAAATAAATAGTACCAGTGAATTTTTTTTAAACTTTCTCTGAATGTTCCCTACAAAGCACTGTTTCGAAAATTAAAATAAAAAAGATAGGTCACCATTTTCGCAAAAGAGATATGATGGGCCAATCTTGCCCCAGTTATGCCTGTACTCGTGCTAATCTCGCGCGTTATTCATTGGTCCACGTTACATTTTGCGGTAGCTGAAAGTACAGCTTATCGAAGTAATACTCGGAATAAATCTCTACAGGAAGAAAGTATGGAACATATGGAACTATATCATATAAAATTTGTGGAAAAATCGCACCATTTAAAACGAGGTGGACGAATTGCGTTCTTCGAATCGATGTTTTCGTGGTCATAATTTACATTCTAGAGTAACGGTTTTGTGCACGCTTTCAGGCATATCTTTTTTTCCTACCGATAAATTTTTAAATCTTTTTTTTAGATTAAAGAGGATAACATGGGCACTATTATTATGCAATAAAAAATGTAGGTCACCATGCTTGTTTAAGAGAAAACGAGTAATTTCGCTGTAAAGAATTGCTTGTGGGAAATTTATTACGTTTTGCACGTGCACGCGCTCATTTGCGCGCGCTAATGACGCAAAAATCGTGCACAGTAGAGATGCACAATGCAATTCTGAGGAATCACCTTAAAAGCCACCACATTGAAATTGGAAGATTCTCTTTTATACCTTGCTCTGTGGAGGAATTCTTTAGCTTGATCCAGGTCTCCCTCTTCTAAGTGAAGGAAACCAACTTCCGCGCATGCGTAAGGAGCCAAGTAGAAATCCTGAACCAGGTTCTTTGACCTTAAACAAAGTGAGTAAGAACTTAAAAATCCACCCCGACCAGAAATTGAGAAACTTAGCCCTACTTTTCCGGTAAGAAAAACGAGCGACTCCCAATGTAATGTTTTATTCGGCTCATTTTGAGTAAGTAAAGGTTGGTTGGCTTTTTAGCGTAAAAAAGGACCGGGGGACAGTAGAGGGAACGAAAAACTATTTCGTTCCTGTAGTGTTAAATCGTAAGGACCCTCGTATCCAGGTCCCCCCCCCCCCCCTGCCACCTAGACCCACCAAAACGCACGTTTTCGTGTTACTCAAGTTTATATTGTAAGAATTTTTTTTCCATTCTAAACTCAAACAAAACCTCGGTGTCCCTTAGGTTAACACCACCCAGAGAACTATCTTCTTGTTTTTCCAATTTTCCCTGGAACGCGGGCGAAAGTGCTGTACAAAATTACGCGTTTTGAGGAAAGAGAGAGGTTTTATCAAAATCTGACCTGTTAACGGCATTTAGCAGACTCTCCATAGCTTCTTTTGGTTTATTAACACAGCGGTAACACATTCCCTGGAGCAAGTGCCCTAAACAGCAGTCATCCACGTAATTTTCATTCTCATCTAAAAACAGAAAAAGTGATATTAAAATGTACGGAAAGAAGCAGAAACAAAAAAAACATGGAGCTCCAATCTAACACGAATGAGGGACGTAATCTGACATCTACACTGCGGGCTGTGCATGTGGAACGACGCGTTTTACATGCAATATAAACCTGCACAACTTCAACTGCAATGCAGTTGTATTTCTTTAAGGGTACTATTGCGAATGCAATGTTGTGCCACTCAGTGCTCAGAGAATTAACTCTAAGGTCATTTAGAGAGTTGGACATTGATCCAAGAATGGGGCAGTCCCTTTCTAGGCTTTACGCTTAAAAGAAAACAAATTATTTATTTCCTCCACTCTAAATTACTTCGGAAATGATTCTCTAATTTCTATCGTGTTATTCCCAGCTTGTGATTTCATTCGTTCACCTTTGGTTGCTTCTAATTCAACCAGTGATGTCTGCACTAACTTCAGCATCGGTTCAACTAAGTCAGGTCTGCGATGGAGAACTTTGAAGCCATTCCAGAGAAGAATGAGTTCCTGAGCACAACAAAAGACAGAAAAAAAAATTTTGACCTTGTCTTTTCCCAAGCACATTGATCACGCTAGTTACATATGGGTTATTGACCAAGTGTGAGGTCAAGATATCGATTGCTGGATACTGGTCTCGTTCTTTTTACAACTCTCAAAAAAAGAACGAGGCCAATATCCGGCCATCTTTACCGAACAAACTTGGTCAATAAAGGATTTATAGTATGGCTTTCGAGAATTTTTCTTTCGGGACACGACGGGTGGTCCCGAGCGGGCAAGATGCTCGGGTAGCCAATCACAACGCAGAATTTTATTTATTTATTTTTTTCACTTACAAACTTCGCCAAGGACAATTTGGCAGCAGAGATCTCACAGAACTATTGTTCCAATAACGAGACTTCTAAACATCCAAAACAACAAAAAAAACAACAACAATAATAATAAAACAAAATAAAATCAGTAATTAGAATTTGATTCATCTTGCCCGCTCGCGGAGCTAGGCATATAATAATAGTGAGTTTAAGCATGGCGTTTACGGCAGACGGCAGACGGCAAACGGCAAACGGCAAAGATGACCTCTGAATTTGTGTTTTTTTCTTCTAATCCTGAATTAAATGACAAAGATAGAAAAATGTCTTCTACTATTCACCACAAATACAAATATTTTCACTCTACTGTTCAAAGAGCTAAAGACAGACGGC